>ML820064.1:78017-88465 GCA_009831015.1 Picea engelmannii | reverse complement strand
ATCTATTTTTCTCAATATCAAATCAATCTTTATCAAATCAATCTTTATAAAAGCCATTATTATAGATGGAAAGTTAGAAGGAGTAACAATAATGTGAAGTCATTCTCGCTTAAATTAGGCGTGCTTATGTGTTTTTGCAGTTTCCGGTGTCCTTGTTCAACTGTTCGGGTGGTGGATTCAACTGTAAGCAGAGTGGTGCTTATCCAGAAATTTCCTTTCAATTCAAATCAATGCCCAAAACGACCGGTCATCCGAGGTGCAGCAAATTCAACGGTTGACTTTGCCGCCCCTTCGGTAAACCCAAGGCACAAGCGGGTTAAGGATGCCGATTTTGAGAAGATGCAGGTATTTGTGAGGGCTACTGGTGCTTATAAGTAAATTCTTCTCCTTCGCCTTCATTTCAATGCATTTCTTCTTCAAGTGATCATCCTCACTCTCACGAAAATATTGTAATTGCAATTATTTCTTATCACATCAGTCGGACTAATGATAAAAGAATGGAGGTAAGGGCCGCTGCTGCTACAATGGCCAAAGCTGGTGGGGCTGTCCATGCAGCAGCAAGTCTGTGCGGGTTATTGCCCCTTCCCATAAATTTGGGAAGATCAGTTCGTAGTTCCCAAATTCCGTACAGGATCTTCATGAGGAGATCTGCTGTTAAAGCTGGTAGCCCTAGCGGCAACCAATTTGGCTCAGGTATTTTGATCGGATCATTTGCGGCTTTCTAGTTTTCATAGATAAATATCTAAGTAATCAGTGCTTCTGTATCTACCTGTCTGTGGGCACGAAATCCATATTCTATATTAATGTTTATTTTTAAAAAAACTACCATTGCAGGCGGTCCAGGCAGAGTGGACGCGGACATGATAGTGTTGAGAAAACGGATTCAGGAGCTGAGAATGCAGGAAACGAATTATGCTCCTCCACAGCACTGGATGAAGTGGGAGAAGGAGTGGTCCGATACGTATGCTTCAGATATTTGCCAATTCAACGGATGGTTGCAGAACATGTTGATTAACACCAGACCCGCCATAGCCATCGCTGCTTTGGCTTTGATATCGGTGAGCGTTACCACATTTGTGTTGCTCCTCTTTCGATTCTTAGGTTCCCTGGATATGGAGTTTTTTACCAAATCATTACGCGATGGAAATTAACTTCTCCACACTATATACGAACCGCAAGAAACAGAAACAGAAACAGATGGGTTTTAAATTATATATCATGCAAGCTTTAGGAATAATGACAAAACTAATAAAAAAGGGTACAAACAATGCTAAGGGGGTAAGACCTTGTCTGTGTTGGGTATATATATTTTCACTTTTATGAAATAAATATTTACTTAAGAAAGAAATGATGTTTTTTTTTCCTAAACCATGTGAGTTCATTCCTAAAACATATAGATTTTGGTTGATATTTTGATGTAACTACGCAAGATATGAAGCTATTTTGGTTGTTGGATTTCTTTCTCACTAGGGTTTTCCAGGATATATTTTGTGTTATGTGATTGTTTATCTTCCAGGGATCTTATTACATGCAATTGTTAATGAATGTTAAGAAGATAATTGTAACTTCTAAAATTATAACATGGTATCATAGTAGGCTTGAATAGAATACAGTTGGCAGATCTAGAAGACAAAATGAACCATTTTTTTTTATAGAAGTGGTTGTCGGACAAGACAAAATCACCAACAACTATGCCTTAGTGGAGCACATCTTTCCCTAGATCAGATCTTCAGAATCCATAATTTGTGATTTAGGTGTAGGATGACTACGAAAACCAAGATTGATGAGAAGCTGGAGGGAGCTGACAACTTTAGAGCCTAGAGGTATAGAGTATCCCTCTTCTTAGAAGAACATGATCTAGAGTAGTTCACTAAAGAAGAGGTTTCAGAACCAAAGGGAGATGAGGCTAAAGCAAAGCACAAGAAGGATATGGTCAAAGCAAAGAGGATTATTACAGACTCCATTAAGGACTATCTTATTCATCACATATCTTCATTGTCCACTCCAAAGAAACGATGGATGCCTTAACCTGACAGTTTGAAGGAAACAACATCAACCGAAGAATGACCTTGAGAACTCAGTTAGAACGTGAGGATGTAGAATTCAGAAACCATCCACTCTTACTTCTCAAGAGTGAACAAGATCAAGGAGCAGATAGAAGCCATTGGTGATAAAGTGAATGGAGAAGAAATGGTGATGACCACCTTGAATGGCCTCCCAAGGTCATGGGATGCATTCATTGAAGGGATATGCTCAAGAAGGAATTTATCCAAGTTCAGTAGGCTATGGGAAGATTTCAACCAAGAAGAAGCAAGGACGACAACAAGAGAAGAGAAGATGACAAATGATGATCAAGCCTTAGCTTCCCACACTAGGAAAGGAAAGAGAAAGAAAGAACTGTCCTCGGCTAAGAAGTTTTAGAAGGGCCAAAGAAATAACCCAAATATCAAATGTTTCTATTGTCAGAAAATGGGACACATTGCTAGGAATTGTTCCCTCATTCAGAGACCAAGGGAAAATAAAAGAGGTAAAAGACATCATGTTCATACAGCTGAAGATGATGAACCACCCAAGAAGGTTACAAAGGAATATGAATTAAGTGATGAGGAGTATGTTCTTATCTCATCCCTTACAGGAACTGTCACTCATGGAAGTGACATTTGGCTGGTGGATAGTAGTGCTTCCAAGCACATGATAGATTATAAAGAATCTGTGTCGAACCTTACTCATAAGGATTCACCACACAAGGTGAAATTGGGAGATGACTATCAGTATCCGATCAAGGGAGTAGGAGAAGCCTCCTACAAGTTAGACTTAGGAAAGTCAATGAAGATGAAGGAAGTTCTCTATGTTCCTGGATTGAAGAAGAACCTTCTCTTGATTTCATTATTGGATGAGAAGGGTTACAGAGTTGCATGTGTTGATGGACACGTTCTTATGTGACCTAGAAGGAAGACTTTTGATGATGATGTGGTGATTGGAGTTCAAGAGGGAGGACTCTACAAATTGAAAAGGTGATTAGATTCAACATTAATTCACAACACTGTGAATCCCAGTGAATTATGGCATAGGAAATTTTCTCACCTACATTACAATGCCCTACCTAGTGTGAGCAAGATGGTGATAGGACTAACAGAGATCCAGGAAAAACCAGATGGCATGTGCAAAGGTTCTACACAAGGAAAGAATGTGAAGCACTCATTTCCCAACAGCTATACCAGAGCCAAAAAAAATTTAGATATCGTGCACTCAGATGTGTGTGGATCGATGTCGACAACTTCACTAAGCGGGTATGTATATTATGTGTCTTTTATTGATGATTAATCACGTAAAACTTGGATCTATTTGTTGAAGGCCAAGAATGAAGTTTTTGGAAAATTCAAAGAATTTAAGGCACTCATAGAAAACCTGACAGAGCAGAAGATAAAGAAATTGTGATCAGACATTGGAGGAGAATTCACTTCATAGGAATTCAAAGAGTATTGCAAGGAAGTTGGGATTAAGAGGGAGCTTTCTACTCCCTACAATCCTCAGCAGAATGGAGTAGCGGAAAGGAAGAATCAAATGATCATGGAAGCAATGAAGGCTACGATCCATGATCAAGATCTACCTATGCATTTGTGGGAAAAAGTAGCAAAGACTGTAGTGTACGTGCAGAACAAAATTCCCCACAAAGTACTTGAAAACAAGACACCAGAGGAGATGTTTTCAGGAGAGAATCCAAAAGTCATCCATCTATGGATATTTGGCTACCCCGTATTTGTGAATGTTCCCAAGGAAAAGAGGAGAAAATTGGATCCTTCCGGAAAGAATGGAATATTTGTTGGTTTTAGTGACACATGGAAGGAATACATGCTATATATTTCCGATCACCGGAAAGTTGAGATTGGTTGAGATGTCACCTTCGATGAGAGTGCATCTTTAATCAAATCAAAAGAGGACTTTGCAAAAGAGGAGAATGAGGAGGAGAATTATTTTACTAGAGTTCCAAAGGCAAAAGAAGTTGAACTAGAGGAAATCATTCATGAGGATAATGACATGGCAGAACCTCAAAGGCCAACAGAGATGCCTACTTGCAAGAAAGACAATATTGGGCATAGGAGCTCATCAAAGATGCAGAAATATATGGCACCCAAGAAAAATATCTCATGGAAAGTAAGAATTTGAAACCTTATTCCATCTATGTGGCATGTTTGTGTGATATCATGGATGCAGAAACCGTCCAGTTATGAAGAGGCTGCAAAAAAGAGGGTATGGAAGGATGTCATGGGGGAGTAATATTAGTCCATAGTAAATAATGATGTATGGGATGTGGTCCCCAGACCGAAGGAAAAATCAGTAGTAAGTTCATATGATGATGATGTCAAACTGCATTGGTTGTGAAGTCATGTTGTACTATGTATATATGATGATGTATAGATTCATATGTTCAACAATCAATGATCATTAGCTCGTGTGGCAATAAATAATACCTTCCTAGTTAAGAGGGAGTGTTGATATTTTGATGTAACTACAGAAGATATTCTTTTTTATTTGTATTGGTCAAACCTTGAGAAAGTTATTGTAATCTTATTGTATGAATTGGCTCAAAAGAAGTTATTATTTTGTTGTTATCCTTATTGTAAAAGTCAAAACAACCCCTATTAGGATTACGTCTTTTCGAGAGTCAAGTTATGTGTATAAATAGAGGTCAAGTTCCTCTCATTTGTATATACACAAATTTCCTTCTCTTGTGTATTTGGAGCATATCAAAGGAGGTCTAGCACAGGATGCCTTGGTTTCTTGGTCTTTGGTATCTTGGTCTTGGTCTATTTGTGAAGAGCTAGAATGTGACATCGTATTGGTTGAAGGAATCTATATTGAAGAATTGGTTGTTTGGATTTCTCCCCCACGAGGGTTTCCCAGGATATATCTTGTGTTCTTTGATTGTTTATCTTTCAGTGATCCTATTACATGCAATTGTTAATGAATGTTAAAGAAGATAAATGTAACTTCTAAAATTATAGCAATTCGTTCATCCTTAAGTCTATTTGAGTTAGACCAATACTATTAGGGTTTTCATGTTTTCTTCCTCTCTCTTTAGTATTTATTGTTTCTCATATCTTCTTTTACTTAGGCTTTGCATTGAAGATGGATCCTGATATGTTTCTGAAATGTCCACAAACTAATGGTAATACTGTGGTTCCTCCCAATATCTCTGAAAATATCCCAATAATAGTTTTACATATCATTACTTATAAACATTATAATACATAATAAATGATGATGATAAATACCGTCCACTAAAACAACTTTGGTTTGTCACATTTTCAAAAAACTGATAAGGAATTGTTTAGTTTGCTTTAAAAAAAAATTATAATCGAAAAGATTGGAGATAAGTTTCTTTAAATCTCCATACTTTTGATGAGTTAATAAGTTATGAATATTGATAATGTTACAACTATTTTGAAATTCAGATGTAATGTGGGTATGTGAAGGACATTTTAAGAGACAATGTTTTTTATCCTTCACCCTCTTATTATCACATAGAAGACAAATTGTTTCATCTTGTTGCGTTTTAGGATTCATCCAACACCTAGTTTCATTATGAAGCTTGTGGGAGTTCATTTTTATTTTAGCAATGTTGTTATGACCCAAGGGGGGCATATATATGGCTAAATGTATATGATATGACCCCAAGGGGGGGCATATATGGACCTAAATGTACATGTAATGTGTAAATACATATGTAATAGGGCTGGTCTAGTGATAAAGGGGCCTCATGTGCAAGTTTGAATAGTTATATATAAGAGATCATGTATTCATTATTGACAGGTGAATTGTGAAGTATGAAAGGTATTTGGTTATTTGGAGGGGCTTACCCTATTCTTTAAGGAGTTATTATGTAACTTATATATATTGGAGTTGTGATCCACGTTGATATTTTGTACAAGGTGTGTACCTCTATTATTTTATGATATTTGTAATCATTTGGATCATAACATTTGGTATTAGAGCTTAAGGTCTTGGGGTTTCTATGCTTCATCTGAGACACCTTGGCATGTTCGCTATAACATTTTTTATACGATGTTTTAGAAGGAACCCCTTGGAGAATATTTATTAGACATATCAAGGTATGTGGGGTTCAAATTTCCTCTCCTGAGGCCTTACACTTTCATAGATATAGCCTATGTAATATAGGGTTCTGGAATCATCCATAATTTAGTCATCACGGAATTTGCATTATAAATTGTTTTCTATGACATTTGATACCATGAAACCTGGAGGATATTCATATAAATTATCAAGGTATATGTGATAAAAATTTCATCTTCTGGGTCATCCTACTTTTGTATATACACCGTGTGTAATATAGGGTATTTGACTAGTCATATTAACTAGTCTCAAACATGTCTTCTTGGTAAAAAAATGATATCTTCTTCTATGAGTATACAAATTAAGTGAGGCTAGTTGCATTGGATAGTGGATAGCGTGTAGTATTTATAGTGTAAGTTTTAGAATAAAATATCATATATTTCTCTCTTGGCATGCTTTACAAGTACGATCTCTTGGAAGGGACAAAAATCAGCAAGGTGTGGGGAAATTACCATAAATTCTACTTGGCACATCTAATTTTGGTTAGACCCGTGGCATTGTAAAGAAGAAATGTAAGAGTACTATAGGTAGAAATTTTAGACTAAGAAGGGAGGAAATTGCAGAGATACATCATAAGTAAGGTCGGTCAGGAGGAAAAATTCCAAATCAGGGTTTCAAAGGTATGTTCACTTAAAACTATCATAACTTTTGATTGGAATGTCCGATTGAGCTTATTTAAAATGCATTGGAAAGATAACACATAGAAAAGAATATTGGAACAAGTATTAGAACTATTTGAGATATTTATCCTTAATATACTGAGGTTGTGATTTGAGGGTTGGGATTAGTCCTTAATTAATAATCAATGGAAATACCTAAATTTACATGAGATGAAGATAAAGATGAAATCAATCTTATGGAATGGTTGAGGTTGGTAAAATAATATAATATGACTCCTTCGAAGGCAATAAATTTTTATTTTTATGAATCTTGGAAGTGGTGGATGAGTGTTGATCAAAATACTAGATGGCACTGCACATGGGAATAATTTGAAAAAATCTTCTTAGATAAATGGATTAGGGATACAAAAATGGAGGAATTGTATAGAATTCAAGATGAATTAAAAGAAACAAAGGAAGAGATTAAGAAGAAGGGTGAGGAGCTATCTAAGATACAATCCCTTAAAGAATCACTCATTAAGGAGGTTAAGAACTTAAAGCAAGAAAAAAATAGTAAATCAAAGTGGGAAGATGATGAGTCAAGGGAAGATTTGAAAAAGAAAGATGAAGAGATATGTAGATTACGAAACCATAATAAAAAACTATTGGATGAGGTCAAGATATTGAAAGAAGAAAAGAAGAATTGTCAAAATCAAGAAGAAAGAAGGATCTTGGATGAAGAATCTACCAAAAGACTGGAAGATGATACTCAAAAGTAATAATTATACTATGATACTCAAAAGCATAGTATACATACATTTCAAAATGGCATTAGAGATTTCTTTTGACATTGAGGTCTTAAGGGAAATAAAACTAGGATTTAGTAAATTAGTCTCATGAGATGTTGTTTCTATGCAAAAAAAAAATATGATTCAATGAATTTGTGTGAATAAATTATTTTTATCTGCTAAAGAAAACTCAATAGTGTTGTCAATAATCTTCCAAGTTATTAGTTATTTTAGTTGAATCTAGTGCAAGAGGACAAAAAAAAAAGTTTGGGAGAAAAAATTCTATTTGGAATAGGTCAAATGTTTAACTATGGATACCCAATATGAAATTGTTTGAAATACAAAATGGTATTTGAGAAACTCCCCACTTGATTCAACAAATAGAAATTTGGTGTAAATTTTGCAGAAAATATGTAAAAAGTATCCAAATGTCAATTTGTAGGATCCAAAGAAACTAATGGGAATAATGTTTTATCAGTTTAAGAGTTGCAAATTGCTTAAAATCAACAAGATTCTTCAATGTTTGATATATTATTGTTGTTGGTTCTTGCCTACTATTCCTCCACTAAAGATAAAAATTAGTCTTGGACCTGAAATCAAACCAAACTATATAGGGGGAAAGAAAAGATATCTTTGTATTCATGAAGTAATAAATCAATACAAGAATACACAAAATCAAGGAGTGTTTAAAATCACTTCCAATACTCTTTTTTGGGGAGATTTTTGGTTACTCAAATAGAACACTCTCTCAGACTTTGGAGTGTTTTCATCATCATTTCTACTTCTCAAATCGTCATATGGAGGGGGAATTTCATCATTAAAACTCTAAAATGGTTCAAGAGGATGAATGGACCAAGTGTGGTACATAACCCTTGGGGGGCATATATGGGGCTAAATGTATTCCCTTGATTGCAAAGCTTTGAGGAAAAATATCTTTGAAGGAGGGTACTATGATATGACCCCAAGGGGGTGATAAATGGGGATAAATGTATATGATATGATCTCAAGGGGGGAATATATGGGGTTAAATGTGTATGTAATGGGGTGAATGTATATGTAATTGGGTGAATGTATATGGAATATTGGTTGGTCTAGCACAGGGGCCACATGTGTAATGTGTGAATAGGTATAGATAGAGATCATGTAGTCATTATTGATAATTTATTCTTTGATGCCCACATTTGGTGTACATGGTGTGTAATATGGTTTGTTGTGCTATCTTAAGTATTTGGTACATAATAGTGGGACTCACAATCCTTGGAGAAATTCATACAACCTAATACAAGAAACCTTGATCTTGTCTATATGGAGGATGGAGACATCTATTTATATATTTTATTAGAGACAAAACTAAGCTTGAATAAAGAACCACTTTAATGTTATGTAATAACTGTAGGTATAGCCAATGACACTTTAATTGGATTATTTGGTTTTATTTGTATTGATGCCAATTGACTAAGAAGATTTTAAAAGTGACATCTCCATTGACTGGGCCAGACAATTATAAGAAATTATTTTTTAAATGTGACTACATTCTTATCGAAGGATTAAGGGGACAATTGTGTGCTTCATAAAGGGTTAAGCACATATAGTCGAAATTTGAATTATGTTTTTCATGTATAATTGGCCTTTTATTCCAATGTTTAGATCTCACAAACTTTATTTGGAAGTGATTTGTGATTCCTTTTCTAAAAATCACTTAAGTGTCACAAGAGGATGAGATTCACATGATAATATATGCCCTTTGGTGTCTAAGGTTAATAGCACATCGTGTATATAACATACACCATGAGTTTCTCTAAAAAGTACCGAGAGAGACTCGAAATGAGGGGAACCTCAACTATAGAGAGAAAGGATATCACCTCCAAAACAAATGGAAGGTGATAATATATACAATCTCTTAAAATGAGGAAGGCATACCTAGGCTTGTGTAATAGTCAAGTCAAGTGAAATACCAAGCCATGGATTTGTAAGATAATACATATGAGTCTAGATCATGGTACATCTTAAAATGATTTTTTTTTTCAATATCGAATATGTGATGAAATATTTCCACCTAGTGGTGGAATAGAACTATAGAAGAGGAGTTCCATAATGGTGGGATGGTTAGGACATGTAGAGATATTGCTAGAAGTAATACCAATATGTAGGCTCCCGATAATGCTAGAAAATAGTCAAACATGTCCATGGTCTTCGACTAGTTTTGGTACACTTACATCATCAAGTATGATTCTACATGATGTGATGATGAGTTTTATTTGGGAATAGAAAAATCATTTGGTAAGTAATCAATTATGGAAATGACTATTGGATAGGAGGTAAACCATCAATAATTAAAATGGGTATCAAGGTACAAGTATGATCCTACATAGTGTCAATAAATTTTTTGGAGTAAAAACTTATAGGAACCATGTAGTTTGTGATCAATGATGGGAATCCACTACTTTATTTAGGTAAACCTCCAATTATGAAAACAATGACCAAGGCACTGAGCATCTAAATCAAAACCCTATAGAAAATGTGGTGTGGTTGATAGGGACATATCCATTGGAGAAAGGGAGATGATGAATCCCCTAAACAAAAATTAGGTGTGGAGAAAAATGTTAAAGATATAGAATTGGACTTGAAACAATTAGAATAAACAGAGATGAGTATGAGACATAGAAACTCCCTTGAATGGGTCATAAATGGTCAATTATTTGGGAATATTCCATAAACCTGAACATGAAAATTCTACCAAAGTGATAGCGGCAGTATGAGAGAGAGTAATGATAAATAGATATATGAGACCGTGGATATTAAGTTGGATAGATTAATTGAATAGGACTCAAGCACCATGGTGACTAAGTAAACTAGATGGGGTGAGAAAGATTTAAGGACCATGGAAACAAAATTGGTTGGATGGTGTGAGTGGAAGTCGATGACT
>ML820064.1:50265-77917 GCA_009831015.1 Picea engelmannii | reverse complement strand
GGGGGGGGGGATGACAAATAATAAATGGGATATAAGAGTGAATGAGTGTTATTAGGAGCATGTGCATGTTCCTAGAGTGTGTGCATGATATAAGAAATGTGTGTTCCTTCCTAGAGTGTGTGTGTGTGTGCTATAAGGAACATGTGCATGTTCCTAGAGTGTGTGTGTGCTATTAAGAACACATGCATGTTATTTTAAATTCAATTTTTTTTGGTCGGGATTAACAACTTTCGCACACATGTATGTTGACTTAGTTTTCTCAGATTTAGGTTCTGGATGACAAATCTAGTGGTTCGGTCTGCAAATTGATAAAAACCTATATTTTTATGAATACATCTTTATATCTTTGTTTTTGAAGTTATTTTTATATAGGGTAGACAATTCAGTTGTTGATGAAACTATAGACATAGATAGAGTTGGATATGCATATTTTAAATATATAGTTTTAAAAAAAATTAATATTGTTGACTATTTTTAATCTCATTTTTTCTTCGCATATATCAAAATCCTATAATACATGCCTCTTTTATTTCTGCTATAACTTTTTATCAGCTTAACCATTTCTAAAACAAGCTATATTCCACACTAGAGGAGATCGATATCTACAATATGAAGTGAAAAAAAAAACTTTTGATAAACATATACCGTATGTTTTGCTGGAAAAATAATGCACCACTTTTAGAAAAAAATCAAATTTCACATAGTTATTCACAATTTCTATCAATAAAAGTTGTATATTCAGAAAGCTAATTCAATTTACTACTTCATCTTCTTACACCATATTCAAATTCATTGTAAAAGTACCTTGAGTAATCTTATATATTCAGAAAGCTAATTCAATTTACTACTTCATCTTCTTACACCATATTCAAATTCATTGTAAAAGTACCTTGTGTAATCCCTCCAAGTTAACGCATTGTTGTTTTTCCATGTTTTCATTGCCACTAATGCATCATGAGAGACCATCATTAGCTTGCACATTCCCTGATGTCAAACAAAAGGGTGAAGCAAAAATAATCACCCGAGGAATAATTTCACACCATCCCCCATAATGTTGAACTAGGTGGGTGCAAATGATAGCAATGGATGTCACAAATGATGGAAAAATTATGGAGGTACTAGGTCGTGGTAACGATGATGTTGAACAACCATGCAAAAAACACTCCATAGTGGCTAGTTGTTGGTCATGGAGGTAAATGCTCACTGACACTAAGAATATTTGCATCAGTGGCCCAAAATACACTACTCAAAGTGCAAAAAGATAGGTACCAAAAATATAAACTATCACGAATGAGTCTTGGCAAACAAAGGCATGATAGGTTTCATGTAGAGGTCAGGAATCAATTCTCTTAATTTATTCATCCCATGAAAAAAAAAGGAATCTCAAAAAATATATCAAATGTGGTGTGCAACCAACCCTTGAAAAGAGAGTCAAATATTATTCTCAACAATTCAAACAAGTAAAAAAAAGAAATGATAGCTTTATTGAAGAGTTATGGAAAAAACACTATCCATAACCTCTAAAATACAATAAATTGACAAACAATTATGCCATGAAACTCCAAACACGCAAACTTCTTTACATACAACCAAGCATAAAAACCAATGGATTTCACCCATATCTCATGAACATGTAAAACCAAGAAAACTAATGCCAGGAGGGCAATGCAAGCGATGCAAGAATTAGTGCTAGTAATAAAACTCAGTCCTGACTCCTCTTGAGTCCATACTGTTCGACTCTCACCTGCCCACGATGCAAGCTGAGCATGCCAACAAAGAGAGAGGGATCAACATCGCTAACGAAGAGACTATTAAATCTGTACCGAGCTCTTGTAGAGAGTTCAACGGAAGCAACAATTTCAAGGGTTGAAGACTATGCATCCATCACCAGGAAACTCGAAACTATGGTGGAGCACATCCTAGAGAAAACCCATCTCGTCCATTCCACGGTGGAGAAGGTCCATATAAATCTGATGATAGGGAGAGTAGAATTAATATGTCCAAAATTAGTTTCATCGTCGATACTTCACTTGCATCTGCAATCAATTCATGTAGTGAATGGAGATGGCTATTTACCGTCGATGTGAGAAGAATATTCCAGACTTTTGGGTTGCGGGTTTGATCTTTTCTGGAAAATCTCTTTTCAAGAGTTTGTTTGGGAGAGGGATACGAGTTTACAAAGATATATCTGTGGGAAGAAACTCCTCACCTCGACCATATGCAACAGGAAACTAACATGTTTCATTGACAGGATATTATAAAAGGATTCATCTAGACCTGCAACCAACAAACATTCAGAAACAAAGAAAATTGTTTAGGCATAAAACAATGTGGGTGGCTTACACAACTTGAGTATGGGACAAATCCAATTTATAATCTAGACAAAGATTACAAGATATGAAAGTAAGAACAAAACCAGAAAGAGATTAAAATTGGACTTGTATTTCTTAATGTCTAACAATATAGAATACATTAATAATCCTTTTTTGGGAGATTCAAGAGTCTCCACGCTACCAAGAAGTTGTATTTCAATGACTAACATACATCACAATTTGATCAGGCTCGGCGCAACCAAGAAGTCATATTTCAGGGGTCAACGATAACCGGTTCGCAATGTCCATAACAATGAATTTTTCATAAGCTTCCTCGCATTGCCACTGTTATGTGAATCTTCCAAACACCACTTAACTTTAAATAATTATCCATACAACCTACCAATGCCATTCAAAAATAGAAAATGTTCTCTATCAACTTTTTTTCAACATGAAACGAGAAAGCATCGACCTAATCATTCCAATGTCACTAGTTTTTGTCCCATATTTGACTCAAGTAAGATGTAATATATGTGCATATAATTATATATGATTCCCTAAATTATGCATATAAACACTTTATTCTTGAGATGGTCTCAGGCAAGAGAGCACTGGGAGGACGGGGAAGCAAAGCCACTCTTCATTCAATTGATTAATGAGAATTAATATATATATATATATATATATATATATATATATATATATATATATATATATATATATATATATGAAGAACTGTTGGAAATGGTTTCAAATGGTTGGAGCTAAACAAATCACAAAATAGAATTGATTATCAACATGATTTTTCCTTGAATGATAAACTAAATTATTTTCCAATTTGATTGAGCTCTAGTTATGACATTTTATTATCGTAGCTTTCCTTTGTTCTTCTCCAACATATTGAAGTAGTCTTCTTAACCAAACAACTTCACAGGTTGTTGCACACAATGCTTTATATTCTGCCTCATTGGATGACAAAGATACATAAGGTTGTTTCTTACTACTCCATGAAACAATCTTGGATCCAATGCCAAAGGCATAACCCGTAGTAGATCTCCGATCATCCAGATTTCCAGCCCAGTCTAAATTTGACTAACCTGTTAGCTCAACATCGAATGAATAAATATATTTAATACCATAATCAATTGTGCCTTTGAGATACCTAAGTACCCCTTTCGTTGCATTCTGATGGATTTCCATAGGTTTATCTATAAAATGACTTAACACACTAACGAAGTATGTTATGTCAAATATGGTTGTAGTGAGATAGTTCAAGCTTCCCACCATCTGTCTATATACTGTATCATTTACCTCCTTTGAACCATCATCGCAGTAAAGTTTCATGTTCTATTGCATTGGAACATAAGAAACTTTACACTGATCCATTTTAAACTTCTTAAGTACTTCTTTGACATATTTACCTTGAGACACAAAGGTTTGACCCTCATTTCTCCAAACTTCAAGACCTAGGAAATAATGTAACTCACCAAGATCTTTCATTTCAAATACCTATGACATCTACTTCTTAATTCCACTAATCAATTTTTTTGAATTTCCTGTAATGATTAAATCATTAACATATAAGGAAATCAATACAACATGCCCCTTTTCATCAAAATTGGTATA
Source organism: Picea engelmannii (assembly GCA_009831015.1). Classification (NCBI taxonomy): domain Eukaryota; kingdom Viridiplantae; phylum Streptophyta; class Pinopsida; order Pinales; family Pinaceae; genus Picea; species Picea engelmannii. The sequence continues at coordinate 73,979 of ML820064.1, read as the reverse complement.
CAGATTTGGATCACTTTTGTTCCTCATAAAACCCTGCTGAAAAAAGAAGGAATCTATCTTCTCATACAATGACCTAGGTGCATGTTTCAGTCCATACAATGTTTTCTTTAATTTACAAACTAAATGTTCTTAACCACTTTTCACAAACCCCTCTGTTTGAGCAAGGTAAACCTCCTCCTCTAACTCACCATTCAGAAAAGAAGACTTTACATCTAATTGGTGAATCTTCCAATGGTATTTTGTAGCTAGTGTAATTAACATTCTTATAGTGTTTAATTTAGATACTACTAGAAATGTTTCTACATAATCAATGCTCTCTTTCTGTGAATGCCCTTTTGCCACCAATCTTGCTTTATATTTATATATACTACAATCTTCTTTGAATTTAGTTTTGTATATCCATTTACATGCTATGGGATTTTTATCTTTAGGCAATATAGTCAATTCCCAAGTTTTGTTTTTCATTATAAAGTCATGTTCTTCCTCCATTTCTTTTCTCCACTCTTCATGTTCATTAGCTTCATTAAAACTCACGGGTTCTATAAAATTTGAAATATTACTCATTAGGGAATAATCTTTATACTTTTCAAGTGGGCGAACCTATCATGAAGATCCTCTCAATTGGCTGGTGACTTCTCCATTTTGTGAAGATTCTTCTTCACTACTAGATGTATCCATCTCACTGGGTTCCTTTTCCTACTATTGCTTCTCTTCTTTGATCTCTTCATATTCAAGAAGTACATGCCACCCTTCATGATTGTTGTCTTCATTATTTCCTTATGCCAGCTCATGGAAAATTACATCTCCACTTGCAAACACTTTGTGAGTAGATGGATCAAACAATTTATATTCTTTAAATTCTGAACAGTACCCTATAAAAATACATTTGATAGATTTAGCATCAAGCTTCTTCATGTTCTCCTTTGGAATATGTGCAAAGGCCTTACACCCAAATATCCTCAAATTATTAACTGTTGGTTTAGAATCATACAAGGCTTTGAAAGGAGTTTTATCGTTAAGACACCTTGTTGGACTTATATTCTTTAAATAAATAGCAGTGCTAATGGCCTCAGCCCAAAAAACATTTGAGAGATTCTTACCTTTCATCATACTTCATGCACACTCCACCAGAGTTCTGTTTTTCCTTTCTGCAACTTCATTATGCTGTGGAGTGTGGGGTACTGTAAATTGTTGTATTATTCCATGATCTTGCAATATTGGATGAAGTTCCCCAATTTGTACTCCCCCCCCTTGATCCGAGCGGATGATTTTGATGGGTTTTCATGTTTGCTTCTCCACCATGTTTTTAAATTCCTTGAGGTATTAAAAAACATCACTCTTTTTTCTAAGGAAATAAACCCATGTGTATCTTGTGCAGTCATCAATAAATAATAAGCACCTCCTAGCAACCTTCTCTTCACAAGCAACATACTCATTCTTCAACATAAGGAGTCCTTCAACCATACTTTGTTTTTGTAATAACAATAAATCATGAGAATTAATGTGACCATACCTTTGGTGCCAAAGTGTTTCTGTAGGAATAGTTGCATAAGTCAATGCTTGATGATTCTTGTTGGTGACATCAAGTTTGTACAGACCTCCAACTCTAACTCTTGAGGCAACAATTCTGTAATGATCCTGGAATTCCTTCACTATACAACGTGTCTTGAAGAATTCGACCTTCAAATACCGATCTGTAATTGTGGACACAAAAATTAAGTTTTTCTTTATCCCAGGAACATACACAATATTGCAAATGTGTGTGACAGTACCATTCAAAAGTGTTACTGGAATATCTCCATATCCCTTGATCTGATAAGAACAATCATCACCAAGATAAATATGGGAACCATTATGTGTTTCTTTAAAGTTTATATACCAATTCTTATTACATGTCATGTGAATTGAAGCTCCAGAATCAACAAACCATGCATCAACATCATCAGTTTCAACAGACAATGTAGCATTAGACACAAATAATTTGAGATCTTTTGGATCAATATTCGAGTTTTCTTCTGCAAAATGTCATGAATGCTTTCTATTTTTATTCCTAGCCTCATCATCATTTTTCTTCTTATAACATTCTCTGGAAAGATACCCAGACCTACCACAATAGAAACACTTAGGTTCATTTCTATTCGATGTCATACCTTGATTTGTCTTTAGAAATGACTTCTTTTGAAATGAACTTCCTCCTCTGCCTCCTTCTCATGGTTTCCCTTTATGGAATCTCTTTTTTGTCAATAGTGCTAAGTCTGAATTATGAGGCTTGAAATTTGCACACCTCTCTTCCTCTTGCAACAATATAACTGCGAGTTCCTCAAAAGTGGGAGCTTTCTCCCTTGCTGCAAGGCCTGTTATAAACATTTGATAGTCCTCTAGTATTCCATTTAGGTAAATTGTGACAAGATCAATGTTTGACACTTTCTCTTCTATATCTCTCAATTTATCTTTCATGTCTTTAATTCTCCCAAGAAAAGTACTAATAGGCTCATTATATCCATTTTAATACTTAGCAATTTACTCTTTAGGAAAAAAAAGTGGTTTGTATTATTAGTCTGATACAGATCTTTAAGTACTTTCCAGGTTTCAATGGAATCTTTAGCATCTCTATTATGCATAATTATGCTATCTTTAATAGACATTCTCAAAAATACCATGTCTTTGTTCTCCCACTTATCCCAATCTAGGATTGCTTCCATTGTTGCACTTGCAGCCACATCAGGTCGCATTTCATCTCCTTTCACGATCATCTATAGACCATAAACTTCCATCACAGTTTGCATTTTGAATTTCCAACTGATGAAATTCAAGCAATCTAACTTGTTGGCTTCATTGAGGTAGGTTTCTGCCAACGTTTTCACCATCCTTGCAAACTTCTTCGTGCAACAACCTCGCAGAAAATTCAAAACAACAATTCGAACGCAAGCACGACAACTTTACCAGGGCATCGATTCTCCCCACACAATGTTGGACATAGTGTCATTGATGTATTTTCATTGATGTCAACAATCGATTCCTTTGATGTGATGATAAGTTGGTATGACGAATTGTCATTAATATCAACAGTATAACAATTATCATATAATGACTGATGTCAAATAGTTGGATGATATGTAGAGATAAAAGCTCAGAAGGGTTAGAAAATGAAGATCAAGGATCATAAGAGATGGCATGATTAATCTCAGAAGAATCGCTGGGGGATTCGTCAATGATTAGATCAATTCAAGAACGTTGATGCACAATCGCCAGATCAACAGCAGGGATGAATTGTGGAGAGAGAAAGAAGAATTAAATGACTCACTCGTTACAATCCCACAATCGGTCTAGATTGTCAGATCTCATAAACTCAAATATCGACGACTGTGGTTGATACAAAAAATGATCATATTAAGTTGGATTAAGTCGTGAATGTCAGATGCGCAATCGCCAAATATACAACAGGGATAGATTGCAGAGAGTGAAAGGAGAATTAAACATCATGCTAGTTCCAATCCCGCAATTAGACAGGACCATCAGATATGAGATCTCAATTATCCGAATACCCGTCAGTCGTCGGATCAAATTAAGTGGAAGGACAATATAAGCAGAAAGTTTAATTTCTCGATTACTCGAATTTTCATCATCCGTCGGATCAAATAAAGTGGAAGAATAGGATAATCAAAGTTTGAAGGCCGTTGGATTTAATCCAAGGCAAAGAAGCATCATAGATAGATCAAGCCATCGATCTAATATCATGATCGACGAAAAAAATTTATTTCGGGTTAAAATATGTGAGGAGGTTACACTTTGGGGAATCTCACTTCAGAGGAATTGGAAACTTGAAAAGTTGAATTACCCGAAGTCCCGAAATTTGAAATGAATAAGGACCATCGGATCTGGAGAATATACGATGACCGTTAGATCAAGGAGATCTACATTATAAAGGACATGTGGAAGACCACGTTAGACCACGTTAGCATACCACATCAGAAAGGACATGTGGTAGAGCACATCAACAGACCACATCAACAAGTACATGTGACAAACCATGTCAGCAGACCACGTTGGCAAGGACACGTGGCACAGTCAAATAATTCCAAGTGTCAAGATGAAATCGACATTTCAGGTACATATAAATCATGAATCTGAGTGACACGTGGAAGCTACTCGACTCGTGTTATGTCATAAAGTGGCGTAAGTAAGTTACGTTTCTCTGCGAGTTTTACTTCGGGATTTTTACCACCAGCTCTTTCCCAAAGTCTAGAAGTCTCAAAGGTTGAAGTCCCGAAGTGGACACGAGTCGTTCGATTTGAAGATCACTTTGGGAGCATTCTCTACTGTTGATCTACTACAATGGAAGGATAGTGTAAGTAGAATAGCCAAAGTCCTAGAGTAAATGGTGGCCATCCATCTAAATTCTTGATTAAGTCCTAGCCATCAGATTAAAGCAGTAAAATGATATATGTAAGGATCGAATATGACCATTGATCTTGTTTCACGAAGTAAACATGAATCATCTGATCTATTCGAAGAAATCCGCTCCGGGAGATTTGACATGTTGCAAGTCCTGAAGTTCCGAAGGGAAAAGTCTTGAAGTCCCGACAATTTTCCATCATCGGGAGATTAAATCATGACCATTGATTCTAATAAAGCACTCAAGTGCTCATTTGTCCTAGCATATGGTTACCACCGTTGGTCATATGGTATAAGAGATTTAAAAAACAAAACATAATACACTGCTAAATTTGATAAGCCCGTGGATTTTTGTTATCAGTCACATGTAATGGTTTGAAGGAAGCGCCTCAGTAGAACTTTGTTTCCTGCAATATTTGTAGAGATTAGGGATTGAGTTAATAAGATGAAATTGATCCATATCTGTGATCAATTTATGAAAATCCTTCACGGTAAAATAAATAAACAGTAATTATGATTAAGTTAATCGAAGAGGTGCAATGGTCCAAACAAAGGGACACAATGGTTCACACTCACTCTGTTTTGAAGAATATATAAACGAGAAAGAGTTGCAAGAAGAAGGTGTCTCTACAATCCAAATTAGAAGATATATTAAATCACAGAAGTAGAGAGAGATGCAATAAAGACTTGATACATGAGTTTTTTTAGATTTAGAAAATAAGATTGGTTGGGTGGTATAAGGGAAGGTTGGTGCCTGCAGAGGGATTTGGTGCTTCCTTGTTAGTTGTAGCTGACCAAACAGGGGGTCGTAGCCTCCTACCAGTTGGTGCTGGTGAACAATGATGTGGGTGCATCATGATCAGTTGGTGTTGATCGAAAAGGAAGAATATCTTCCTTATATCTAACATGTAAAACAAATTTTGTAGTTAATATAAAAGCATTTGTGGTTTTTCCCAATTGGGTTCCACGATAAAATTTTGTTTGCATAAATAAAAGAAAATTGATAAAATTATTGTGTCAAAATTTTGTTTGCATAAATAAAAGAAAATTGATAAAATTATTGTGTCACTAATTCACCCCCCACCGTCTTAGTGACAGGATCTGATCCTTCAATTGGTATTAGAGAGGGTCTCTTCACAAAAGGTTTAAATCACTTGAAGAGGAATATACATTAGAATGGATCAACAATTGAAGATGTCATAAAAAATCCCCCCATTTAATGGTGAAGACTATGTCTTCTAGAGTGTTAGAATGAAAAGATATCTAATTTCCATTGGACTGGAAGTATGGACATTAGTTGAAAAGGGATATGTTGTTCCAAAATCCATGCCCATAGAAGCAGAAGACAGGAAAAAGTTTTGGGAACATGAAAAATCCTTAAACACACTACAAGCTAGATTGAGTAAGAAAATCCTTGCTAAGGTACTAAACTGTAATAATGCAAAACAACTCTGGGATAAATTGGAAACTATATATGGAAGAGATACCAAGGTTAAGAGGGTCAAACTATAGACTCTCAAAGTACAATATGAAGACCTAAAAATGAAAGATGAGGAAAACATCTCTTAGTACTTTGAAAGAGTTGATAATATTATTAATTCAATCAAAGGATTAGGAGTAGAAGTATCATACAATGAGCTATTTGAAAAAATTCTAAGAACACTACCTATTCTATACAATCCTAAAGTGTCTGCTCTTGAAGATCGAGAAAATCTAGATAATCTCACCATGTATGAATTGTATGGAATCATCACAGCCTATGAGTTAATATTAGGTCATGAGAATCACTCACAAGGAGAGGAATCCTTCAAGGTACTCAAGAAAACAAAGAATCAGAAGCAAAAAATTCAATCCAACCATGATGAAGAATCTGTGGAAGAAGCAAATTTCTTTAAAAAACTTCAGAAAGGATCAGGGAAGTACAAAGGAAAGTTGTCTTTCAAATGTTTTAAATGTGGCAAGGTTGGCCATTTTGTAGCCAAGTGTCCCTATCCCATGGATGAACTTGAAGATGAAGAAAACAAAATCAAACAGTACAATAAAAAGGAAAAACCCAACTACAAGAAAAAGTTTTACAAAGGGAAAAATAACTTTTACTCAAAAGAAGAAAACAATAGTTCATCGGAGTCTAGTGACAGTGATGATGATGAAGTCCTTTTTCTAGGTATTGAAGAGTCTAATGATATATAAGACATTAAACATGAGAAAGAGTCAGAATATGAAGCAGAAGTTAATATGGAAGAGGAACTTCTCAATGCCTTGGATGAATTAAGAAAATACAAAACCAGATATAGACAACTGGAAAGTTTTGTAGTTGAACAAAAGGAAAAACATGAACATAAAGAAGAGGATATGGAAAAATTCATGAGCAAACTGAAAAACCAAATCCTAGAAGCAAATAGGATTGAAGAAAGTCTAGAAAAGTCTCTTAAAGAAAACAAATAACCTGTGAAAGAATGGAGGAAAAAATAGTTCACCTAAGAAAAGAACTGGATACAAACTCATTCAAACAAGATATGAGAATAGCTCTAAAATATTGGACAAGATTACTACCAGACAAAGGGATTCAGGTAATAAAAATGGAATAGGTTAGTCTCAAGAAAAAATCCAAGTCAACTCAAAATCTTATGTAGATGCTCTCCTCAGTACATTCAAGAAGAAAAATGAAGAGAAGATAAATAGTAACCAGAACTCCAGAGGACTACTTCCACCCATCATGAAGGAAAACAAGACAATACCAAAGAAGGTTTATCAAAATAGCTATCCTCACATTTTATTTGGTTATTTCTTTCCATGCTCTAACTTCAGACACAAATCTATGAACTATAGAGAATATAGAAGAAAATATCTAAAGGTTAAGAACTATAACCTTAAAGATAAACAAACAGTAAATCGAGTTAAAAGCAGAAACTATAACTCCTTTGCACCTCTCCAAGAAGGGGACCTAGAATTCTTCAGATATCATAACTATGGACATAAGGCCATTAATTTCATATTAATGGAAGTTTCAAAACAACCAAAGTTCATTAGAGAGAAAAATAAACTTTGGAGAGAAAAATCATCAAAAAGGGAACGTCTTATTTCCTTAAAAGCCCAAGATAAATAAGACCTTTGGTATGTTGACAGTGGGTGCTCAAAACATATGACAAGTAACAAGGAAAAAATTTTAGACTTAGAGAAACAAAAGGGTAAAGTTACATTTGGTGACAATGCTTCAGGTAACATACTTGGGAAAGGCACTATGAGTTTGGGAAATGAGAAAGCCAAAAATGTGTTGCTTGTTGACAAACTGAAACCTAGTCTATTAAGTGTCATCCAAACTTGTGATCAAGGGAATTTCTGCATCTTTGATTCCCAGAAATGTGAGATTAGGAGATAAGACACAGGAAAATTAGTTGGTACCACTCCTAGAACTCCCAAAAAAGTATATATACTAGATGAAAAATTGAATGAGGAATGTCATATAAATCTAGTAGATGAAATTTGGCTATGGCATAGAAGGTTGGGGTGCATTAACTTTGAAAATATAGTAAAAGTCAACAATCTTGGTGTAGTAAGAAACTTGCCAAAGCTCATAAATCCCTCAAATACTATGTGTAGACACTGTCAACTAGGGAAGCAAACTAGAATAAGATTCAAATAAAAATATTACACAACCTCAAAACCTTTAGAGATTATTCACACTGACCTATGTGGACCTACAAGGACCAAGAGTTTGCAAGGAGAGTCTTATTTTATGTTTTTCATTGATTATTTTACTAGAATGGGTTGGATATATTTTCTCAAAGAAAAATGAGAAGCACTTAACAAATTCAAAGCCTTTAAAACCCTTGTTGAAAATGAAAAGGCGACAAAAACAAATGTCTTAGATCAGACAATGGTGGTGAGTTCACCTCAAAAGAGGTTGATCTCTTCTGTGAAACCCATGGAATAAAAAGACAATTCTCTACTACCAAAACACCTCAACAAAATGAGATTGTTGAGAGAAAGAATAGAATAGTTCAGGAGGCTGCAAGGACTATGCTCAATGAAGAAAATTTTTTTGATGGATATTTGACGGAAGCTATAAGCACAACAATATAAATATCGAACAGAGGTTAGATCAGGGTTAATAGTGATAAGACTCCTTATGAACTATGGTTTGGAAGAGCTCCATCGATAAAATACTTCAAGGTCTTTGGAAGTAAATGATACATCAAAAGACTTGATGAGAATCTTGGAAAATTTGATGCCAGATCCGATGAAAGTATTTTTATTGGATATTATTCTAACAAGAAAGCATACAGATGCTACAATCTTAGATCACATAATATTGTTGAGAGTGTAGATTTCAAGGTGGATGACCTAAAAATGTTAAGAATCAAAAATCAAGAGACTATACTTGAAAGTGAAGATGAAGATGATGATGAGACAGTTGGCACACAAGTAGAAGAAGTAGAAGAGAATAAAGAAATGGAAGATGCTGATATGCATATGAGTGAAGAAGAAGAAGATATTCAAGAATATATAAGAGAGGAATTCCCAAGAAAAGACACAAAGACACCCTTAAGAATGACTCAAAAGAATCATCATGAAGAATTGATTATTGGAGATATGAATGATGGAGTGCACATAAGAAGAAAACTACTGTATCAAACAAAAACAACATTGTTGTCACATATTGAGCCCAACTCAATCAAATATGCATGTAAAGACGAGAATTGGGTTAAAGCTATAAATGAAGAATTGGACCAATATGAAAAAAATCAAACTTGGGAACTAGTTCCAAGACCAAAAGCCAAAAATGTCATTGGAACTAAATGGGTGTATGAAAACAAATTGAATGGGAATGGGAAAGTAATTAGAAACAAAGTCATATTGGTCTATAAAGGGTATGCTCAGGTTGAAGGAGTAGACTATGAAGAAACCTTTTCACCTGTGGCCAGATTGGAGGCAATTAGGATGTTCCCAGCTTTCTCCAGCTACAGAAAATTTAAAGTGTACCAAATAGATGTCAAGTCAGTGTTTCTCAATGGAAACTTAGAAAAGGAAGTCTATATTGAGAAAACAGAAGGATTTCAATTAAATAACAAAGGATACTATGTATCTAAACTAAAACAAGCACCTAGAGCATGGTATGCAAGGCTAGATTCTTATTTACAAAAACAAGGCCTCAAAAGGGGATCAAAAGACAACAATCTTTATTGAAAAATTATTGGTAATAACATAATTATTGTGGAAGTATATGTTGATGATATTATATTTGGCACTGATGATGAAAAAATGAGCAAGGGCTTTGCTAGGATGATGCAACAAGAATTTGAAATGTCCTTGTTTGGTGAACTGAATTTATTTCTTGGATTACAAATAATACAGTCCAAAAGAGGATTCTTTATTCATTAGTCTAAGTATTTTAAAGATATGCTTAAGAGATTCCAGTTAGAGGATTGCAAACTTGTTAGTACACCTATGACATTTGGATGCAAAATAAGCAAGGATGATGAGTCCAAAACACTACAGATCAATGATTGGGAGTTTTCTCTATGTAATAGATTCCAGATATGATGTCAAGAATGTTGTTGGGATAGTGGCTAGATTCCAAGCAGCACCAAAGGAGAGCCATGTTCAAGCTATAAAAATAATCTTTAGGTATTTGAAAGGAACCATAGATCCTGGTTTGTGGTACCCTAGCAAGGATTAATTCACTTTAAAATCCTATTCAGATGCTGATTGGGTAGGTAGTGTAGATGACATAAAAGGTATAAATGGAGGAGAATTATTTTTGGGAGAATCACTGGTAGCTTGGATAAGCAAGAAACAATCCTCAATTTCATTGTATATCACTGAAGTTGAGTATATTGCAACAACATAATGTTGCACACTAGTGGAATGGATGAAACAAACCTTACAAGACATCAAAATAGTATTTGAAGAACCTACTACTATCCACTATGATAATACAAACATGATAAGTCTCTCCAAGAACCTTGTTCAACACTCAAAATCAAAACACATTCCAATAAAATACCACTATCTAGGAGATCATGCTGAAAATAAGAAGATTTAATTGGATATGTTCCAACATAAGAACAAGTGGCAGATATTTTCACAAAACCCTTAAGAAGAGATGTATTTGAATATCTCAGGTAAAAATTGGGAGTAATCCCTCTTCCAACCTAAATCTCTCAAGAAAATAATGCATCAGTTGGCACCTATTCAGGGGGAGACAACAATCAACGTCAAAAGGAGTCATTCAGTTGTGACAGGAAAAGTGTGATTACAGGAAGAGTTACCAATGGTCAAGACTCTGATCAGAAATATTTTGACAGACAGATCATAGGAGAAGAAATCCTTTGCCATTGATGTCAAAGGGGGAGAGTAACTTCAGAGGAGAGAAGCAACATCACAAGGGGAGATTGTGTATGAAGTTTGTGAGTTACCCATCAATGACAAAGGGGGAGATTGTTGGACATAGTGTCATTGATGTATTGTCATTGATGTCAATAGTCAATGTCTTTGAAGTGAGGATAAGTTGGTATGATGAATTGTCATTATTATCAATAGTATAACAATTAGAATATAATGACTGATGTCAAATAGTTGGACGATATGCAGAGATAAAATATCAGGAGGGTTAGCAAATGAAGATCAAAGCTTAGAAGAGATGGCGCGATGAATCTCATAAGAATCGTTGGTGGATTGGTCAACGATCAGATCAATTCAAGACCGTTGATGCGCAATCGCCAGATCAACGAAAGAGATGAATTGTGGAGAGCGAAAGAAGAATTAAACGACTCGCTAGTTATAATCCTGCAATCGGTCTGGATCGTCAAATATCATAAACTCAAATATTGACGACTGTGGTTGATCCAACAAACGATCAGATTAATTTGGATTAAGTTGTGACTGTCGGATGTGTAATCACCAAATCTACGGCAGGGATAGATTGCAGAGAGTGAAAGGAGAATTAAGCATCGTGCTATTTCCAATCCCGCAATTAGTCAGGACTATCAGATCTAAGATCTCGATTATACAAATACTCGTCAGCCGTCAGATCAAATTAAGTGGAAGGATAGGATAAACAAAAAGGTTGAGTTCTCGATTACCCAAATTTCTGTCATCTGTCGGATCAAATAAAGTGGAAGAATAGGATAAGAAAAGTTGGAAGGCCGTTGGATTTAATCCAAGGAAAAGCAACATCGTAGATAGATCGATCCATCGATCTAAAATCATGATCGAAGGACAACATTTAGTTTGGGTTAAAAGATGTGAGGAGGTTACACTTTAGGGAATCTCACTTCGGAAGAATTGACAACTTGAAAAGTTGAATTACCCAAAGTCCCAAAATCTGAAATGAATAAGGACCATTGAATCTGGAGAATATACGATGACCGTTATATCAAGGAGATCTACATCAATAGACCACATCAACAAGGACATGTGGCAGACCACGTTAGCAGACCACGTCAACAAGGACATGTGGTAGACCACATCAGAAGACCACTTCAGTAAGGACATGTGACAAACCATGTCAATAGACCACATCGACAAGGACACGTGCCACAGTCAAATAATGACAAGTGTCAAGATGAAATCGACATTTCAGGTACGTATAAATCACGAATCTGAGTGACATGTGGCAACTAGTTGGCTCATTCCAAGTCATCAAGTGACGTAAGTAAGTTACATCACTCTGCGAGTTTTACTTCGGGAGTATTACCACCAACACTTGCGAAAAGTCCTGAAGTGGACACGAGTCGTCTGATTTGACGATCACTTCGGGAGCATTCTCGACCGTTGATCTACTACAATGGAAGGATAGTGTAAGTAGAATAGTCAAAGTCCTGGAGTAAATGGTGGCCATCCATATAAATTCTTGATTAAGTCCCAACCATCAGATTAAAGAAGTAAAATGATATATGTAATGATCGAATATGACCATTGATCCGGTTCCACGAAGTAAACATGAACCGTCCGATCTATTCGATGAAATCCTCTCTAGAAGATTTGACATGTTGCAAGTCCTGAAGTTTCGAAGGGAAAAGTTCCGAAGTCCCAATGACCATCCATCATCCAGAGATTAAATCATGACCATTGATTTTAATAGAGCGCTCAAGCGCTCGTTTGGCCTAGAATCTAGTTACCGCCATTGGTCATACGGTGTAAGAGATTTTAAAAAAAAAACATAATACGTTGCTAAAGTTGATAAGCCCATGGTTTTGTGTTATGAGTCACATGTAATGGTTTGAAGGAAGGACCTCAGCAAAACTCCATTTCTTGCAATATTTGTAGAGATTAGGGATTGAGTTAATAAGATGAAATTGATCCATATCTTTGATCAATTTATGAAAAGCCTTCACAGTAAAATAAATAAACAATAATTATGATTAAGTTAATCGAAGAGGTGTGATGGTCTAAACAAAGGGACATAGTGGTTCACACTCACTCCGTTTTGAAGAATATATAAATGAGAAAGAGTGGCAAGAAGAAGGTGTCTCTGCAATTAAATTACATAAGTAGAGAGAGATGCAATAAAGACTTGATACAAAAGTTTTTCCAAATTCATAAAAGAAGGGTAGTTGGGTGGTGCAAGGGCAGGTTGGTGCCCATAGAGGGAGTTGGTGCTTCCTTTTCAGTTGTAGCTGACTAAACAGTCGTAGCGTCCTACCAATTGGTGCTCGTGAACAAGGGTGTGGGTGGATCCTGATCTGTTGGTGCTAATGGAAAAGGAAGAATATCTTCCTTGTATGTAACATGTAAAACAAATTTTGCAGTTATTAGAAAAGCGTTTGTGGTTTTTCCTAACTAAGTTCCATGATAAAATGTTGTGTCAAAATTATGTTTGCATAAATAAAAGAAAATTGATAAAATTATTATGTCACATATTAACCCCCCTCTTAGTGAGAGAATCTGATTTTGCAATGGTCAGGCTCCACATGATACACACTCTACATGATTACTCCTTCATGGTCAGGCTCCACATGATACAATTTATTGTACCTTGGGCACTCGAGTCATACCTCCTACAAGAAGCACTTCATCCACTTCCTTCATTGAGACACCTGCATCTTTCAAGCAATTCTTACAAGGTTCTCTGGTTCTCTCAATCAAGTGATTAACCAAATTTTCAAACTTTGAACAAGTTAAAGTGATATTCAAATGATTGGCCCCAGATGCATCTTTTGTGATAAATGGAAGCGTGCCTCTCTAGTAGAAAATGACTATATAGATAACGACTAGATAGTGTATAAATGGAAGCGTGTCTCTCTGTATAGACAATGACTATATTGAAAGTGTAGCAGCCGAAAACCTCTTGGTATCAGCGTGACTATCTAGTAGGTGGACGCATATACAAGGACTCCAAAAGTGAATATATTAGTGCTCCAACAAACAACGATTTTAACAACAACTATCCAGCAGTGCAGTAATTGAAAACCTCTCGGTGATATCTTAGCGCTCTAGGGATATATCTGAGTGCAAAAGGGAATGACACCGTATTACATGGTCACCATTAGTGATCTCACTATCACCAAAAAGGACACTCCCTCATGATATATCTCTCTGTAGAGTGATCAAATCTCTCCTTACAAGGATCCAACCACTGTTAAATATAATGTAACCTCAACAGCCTGACTGTATGTTTCCAGCTGTCTTGGCCAGCTGTACTATCGTTTCTCAATTTATCATGGTATCAAAGATTCAGACATAAGCCTCTTCCCACAGTCTAGAGATCAGCACGATCCTAATAAGTGCACAGCTTAAACTGTCAACGAGAGCATGGGACACAGTTTCTTCACAAGGCTTAGAGAGTAGTCCGTCAATCCTCTCAAAAGATCGTTGCAGACAAAAAGTGCGAGGAAGAAGAAACTACAGAAGGTAGAAACATTAAAGAATTGTGAACATTTAAAGATTCATGAAAAATTCACGAAGAAGAATTGCAAAAGGTAGAAACAATTAAAGATACGTGAGTTCTTTAAAGAATTCGTGAAATTCTTTCCAATTCATGAAAGATTCACGAATTTCCTTCTTCAGGAGAAACTCTTTGCAGAGGCAGCAAAAAAAAACACGCTAAAGAAGCAAAGGATAAGAATTTTCAGCCGTAAGATCAGTCCTAATAACATATCTGAGGCATTAATCGAGTTCAGAAAGGACGAGGAGCGCACATTTTAGGTTTTTCGTCATTTTGCGGACCGGGAAACATAAGAGTGAGAGTTTTTCGACTCCTAGAGATGTAAAACTGTGAAAATGTGCCAGCCGTTGGATCTAGAGAATAGTGGCATGAGAGCCACTGGATCAAGGATATGTGCATGGGGTTTATTCCCTTGGAGAGGCACATAAGATTTGATCTGAGCCGTCAGATGTCATACTAGTAGCCACAGTCCGTTGGACCAGGTGAAGTTGCATGGAAGATAATAGTGGGACCATTTAGAGTCTCAAATAACGTGAGGAAGGATCTGAGTCGTCAGATATCGCATAAAGGACCGATAGCCATCGGATCTGGAAAGAGGAGAATGAGGTTTAACCCTTGTAGAAGCAAAGGAGAGGACTCGAAAAAATCCTAAAAGTATCATGACCGTCCATAGGAGGACACGTGGAAAGCGATCAAGGTTTCAGGGAAAGGCCCGAAATATTTTGAACTGTCGATCACAGGTAGATCTAGATCATTGGTCCACATCGTGATTTTGGGTATCGTGAGTTGGAAGGATAGAGGTCCTTGTCTCCCAAAACCTCGAATCGGGAAATAGCGAAATAGCGAGGCTGGACGTGGACCATAGATCTCAGGGGTTATTGTGAGTCATTGATCGAACACCAAGATATTTCAACATTTTGACAATTGGGGATTTGAAAGACAAAGGAATGGAACTCTTGCATCATGATTCCCCAAATCATGAAACCCAAAAAGAACCAGGATCATTAGATCGAGGAAGGCTCAGAGTCGTCGATCTCGTAGTAGATACGATTTCGGACTTTTGGCAACCGGGAGTTGGAGGGACAAAGAGTTAACTCCTCCACATCACCAAATCATGAAAGCCAGTAGTGCTTTGGAACTAATCACATCGACCCAGAGTGGTGTTCACATGGATGGAGGCTAAGGGAGGAGCCAAAGCCCGTTAAGCGCTTTTTCGACATTTCGGGACCCGGGAGTTCGAAGGACCTAGAATCGTTGCAGTCGGAATCACAAACTATGAAATCCAAAAAGGATCTAGACCTTTATTTCATAGGAGGACCTGGACCGTCGATGCAAGAGACATCATGATTTCAGCTACCGAGAAATCAGAGGTGAGAGTCTCGTGAATTCACGATACGTGAAATTCCGAAATAATCTGAGTCGTTGATCGATTATAGATATGGACCATTAGATCTTTGATCGTGGAGGATCATAGATTGTTGATCATGATATTCCAAAGAAATTGTGGCCTTTGATCTCAAATCAACGAGGATCGTTGATCCTTGAAGCAATTTCACATTTCGGCTATTCGAAGGAACTGCTACCTTCAGCGTAAGAAATGCAAAGTCTCGAAACACAAAAGCCCATAGCACCTGGTTTTTTTTCCGCCCACGGTCATATGAGAAGATAAAATTTCTTTGGCTCTTGAGTAAACTCATAAATCCCTATTCTGCCATTAGAGGGGTTACAGTTGCTAAAGAACAGAGCTCAGAGCTCTAAATCAATAGATATTGCGCTTGGATAATCAGATCTAGCCAGATCGAAGTCAAACAAGTGGTTTACACTACGTTTTTTGGTTCGACATCACTGCAAGAAATTTGAAGACCTGGTTTTACGCGCAGGAAATAGGTAAATATGAAAATTTCTAACAATTTTTTCTATTTTGTTAAATTCTTTAAAGATGGCCACGTCTAGCAATTTAGGACCAACTCAAGGTCTGATTCTTCTTGGAAATAATTATGAGTTTTGGTCTCTTCAAATGAGATCCTTCTTACAAGCACAAGAGTGATGGGATCTAGTGGATCTTGGATATGTGGAACTAGATCTAGAAGACCTTACCGCCATGACAAACCAACAGAGAAATGATCAGGAAACACAGAGGAACAGAGAGAATAAATCCAAATTATGGATTCAAAATTCAGTGGATGACTCAATTTTCTCAAAAATCATAGGCACTTCAAAACAGGCCCGGGACATCCTTAAATCATCCTACCAAGGAAATGACAGGGTCAAAACAGTCAAACTGCAGACCTTGAGGACACAATTCGAGACTTTAAGAATGATAGAGTCTGAAAATGTGGATCAGTTTATGACCATAGTCATGGGAATCGTAAACCAGATCAGGTTGACTGGTGAAGCCATCCATGATCAACACATTGTTGAGAAAGTCCTCAGAGGTCTATGAAATAAATTCGAAATGGTCATTATAGCAATCCTTGAATCCAAGGATCTGTCACATTTTTCAACAGATGAACTAATTGCTTCCCTATTGACACACAAGACCAGACTACATCTCACAGATGAGTCAATCTCCAATGCCTTCAAAAATCAATTCTCTTTCAACAGAGGGAGAGGTAGAGGGAGAAGCAGAGGTCACCAAGGAAGAGGGAGCAGTCCAAGTAACCCTCACTCTAGCAGAGGACATAGACAACATATCTCGCATCAAAATTTCCAAGGTCACAGACAACAAAATCAGAATGAGAGTTTCCAACCTCAAAGAGGTAGAGGGAGAAGATCAAATGACAAATCAAGCATACAATGTTATTACTGCAAAAAGTATGGGCACTCTGAATCTGAATGTAGGAAGAAGCAATTAGATTAGCTCTCAGGTAGAACACATGTCTCAAATCATACAGGAGAAACCTCGGAATGTATGTTTCTCTCATGCCACAAGTCTGAAGAATAACCTAAAGATCTCTAGTTGCTGGACAGTGGATGCAACAATCACATCACAGGTAACAAATATTTACTTTCATGCATTGATTCTTAAATTTCATCTAATATTACACTTGGAAATGATTCCTTAGTCAAAGTTCAAGGAAAAGGAATTGTACCTATTATTACTAAACAAAATGTAAAGAAAGACATAAACAATGTTTATCATGTTCCAAATCTGAAACATAATCTGCTAAGTGTAGGATAGCTCATTGAACATGGCTATAAGGTACTTTTTGATGGAGCATCTTGCAGGATATATGATAAAACCCCCAGAAAACTGGTTTCTGAAATCCACATGAATCAGAATAGGATGTTTCCCCTGACCCTCAGAACTGCAAATCTAATCCAAACATATGCACAAAGTGCATCCACCCCCAATGAAACTATGGTTTTGCATACAATATTTGGACATCTACCCTTTTAGAGTCTAAGTCTTCTACATAAGCACTCCATGGTCAAAATTCTCCCTATCTTCAAAGAGCAAAATCCCCCATGTGAGTCTTGCATACTTGGAAAACATAAGAGAACTAGTTTTCCACAGTCTTCCACTCAAGCCAAACAACATCTCGAACTTGTTCATAGTGACCTATGTGGACCAATGAAAACAGATTCCATAGGTGGTAGATTTTATTTTTTAACGTTTATTGATGACTTTAGCAGGAAAATCTATATCTATTTTCTCAGAGACAAGTTTGAAACTTTGTCAAAATTCGAAGAATTCAAAGCAAAAGCTGAAAAATAGAGTGACAAATATATAAAATCATTTAGGTCAGATGGAGGAGGAGAATACAACTCCAACTAATTTGTGAATTTATGCAAATCACAAGGCATTATCATGCAAACTACAACCAGGTATACTCCACAACAGAATGGAGTGGCTGAAAGGAAAAACCAGACAATAATGAACATGGAAAGAAGCCTACTCAAAGATAAATGTTTGTCAAATACTTTTTGGGCTAAAGCAGTAGCATGCTTAGCTTATCTCTTGAATAGATCTCCAACCACCAATATAAATATGAAATTCCCTCAAGAATCATGGAGTGGGACAAAGATAAATGTTGCTCATCTAAGGACATTCAGATGCATAGCATACACTCACATCCCTTCCGAATTAAGGAAGAAACTTGATGATAGAAGTGAGAAATGCATCTTTACCGGATACATTGAAACATCTAAAGCTTACAAGATTTACAATCCAATATCAAAGAAACTAATTCTCAGCAGAGATGTAAAATTTCTGGAAAATCAAGTCTGGAATGAATCTGAAAATCTGCAAATGGACAGTCAAAATCCATCGCTGCCCAGTTCTGAAAACACAGAAAATTCAGGACAGCCAATACCTCAACCTGCTCTTCCAAGATTGTAGGTACAAGGACAACCTGAAAATTATTAGGATAACTCAACTTCAAGCAGAGACTCATCCTCTGAACTTCAAAATCAGAGAAATCGAAGTTTGAGAGAAATCCATCAGCAGTTGGATGACATTGAACAACACAATCTTTTTGCGCTAATGTCATGTCAACCTACATCTTTTAAATAAGCAGCTAAGGAGCCACATTGGGTTCAAGCCATGAACCAAGAGATTGACTCCATTGAGAATAACAAGACATGGGAGCTTGTTGATTTGCCCAGACACAAGAAAAGTATTGGTGTCAAGTGGGTTCACAAAACTAAACTCAATGAAAAAGGGCAGATTGAAAAACACAAGGAAAGACTTGTTGCCAAAGGATTCTCACAACAACCAGGTATTGATTATGGTGAAACTTTTTCTCCAGTAGCAATATTAGACACTGTAAGGATTCTATTGGCCATAGCAACCCAACACAAATGGAAAGTATACTAGATGGATGTCAATTCATCTTTCCTGAATGGTTTCTTCGAAGAAGAAGTTTATGTCGATCAACCACCTGTATTTGAAGTCCAAGAGAAACCAACCAAAGTATATCGGTTGAAGAAAGCCTTGTATGGCTTAAAGAAAGCTCCATGAGCCCGGTACAACAGAAGTGAAACTTACCTGATCAAAGTGGTTTCAGCAGAAGCCAAAATGAGCCAATTCTTTACACCAAAACAGATCAACATGGTAAAATTTTGATTGTATGTTTATATGTTGATGACATGATATATACTAGAAATCTTGAGTTAACTAGTTTTAAACTACCATGCAATCTGAGTTTGAGATGACAAATCTTGGCATAATGACATACTTTTTGGGGATTGAGGTTGATCAATCAACCAAAGGAATTTTTGTCTGTTAGAAAAAGTATGCAGCAGACATCATCAAAATATTCTGCATGGAAGAATGCAATCCAATAGAAACCCCTATACCCCTAGGCACAAAATTGAGTAGGAAATATGAAGGCCCTACAGTGGACCCTACCCTGTACAAAAGTTTAGTAGGCAGTTTTTTGTATCTTACAACAACTAGGCCTGATATTATGTATGCAACCAACCTTGTTTCCAGATTCATGGAATCGCCCAAAGATTCTCACTGGAAGATGGCGAAACGGATTCTGAGATATGTTACAGGAAATCTCAATTTTGGCTTATGGTACACTCAATTTGATGATAATCATCTCTCTAGTTACACTGACTGTGATTTTGTAGGTATCCTAGATGATAGGAAAAGCACCTCAGGACATGTTTTTCACCTGGGCATGAACCTGATTTCATGGTCATCAAAGAAGAAGCTAATTGTATCAATATCTTCTGCAGAGGCAGAGTATGTTGCTTCTACCTCAACTTCCTGTCAAGCTATGTGGTTGAGAATAATATTGAAAGATATGTCACATACAGAGAAGGATCCAACTTCTATCTTCTGTGACAACACCTCAACAATTTCTCTATCCAAAAATCATTTGTTTCACAAGAAAATCAAACACATTGACACTCACTTTCACTTCATCCGTGAGCTAGTCAATAATGGTGACATAACACTTCAATTATGTGGCTCTTGAGATCAGCTTGCAGATATCTTCACAAAGCCACTGGGAAAATCTTTTTTTGATTTTCAGAGGCAACACCTGGGCATCATCAGTGCTGATGTTTGTAACTGTTGAGTTTAAGAGGGAGTGTTAAATATAATGTAACCTCAACAGCCTGACTGTACACTTCCAGTTGTCATGGCCAGCTGTACTATCATTTCTCAATCTATCAACCACAATGTCCACTCAGATCAGATGACAAAAGAAACAACGATCTCAAGGGAGATGTGCGCAGACAACCAATCGACAACCATAATGAGGGTGCATGACAACCAACCAAATGAGTCATCCACAACCAATCCTTGGATGTGAAATGCTCTCGGACACACTCATGCTTAGTCACGCTCCATACCAACTTAAGAAATAAGAGGATGAAAACCAACTCCTCAGGAAAGACAACACTTGGAGGTCGGGAAGCAAAGCCATGCTTTGTTCAATTGATTAATGAGAATTAAAAAATATATATGATGAAGAATTGTTGGAAACAGATGGAGCTAAACTAATCACCATAACTAATTCTCCATTATTCTAAGTGATCCCTATTGTTGGGAAATAATACCCTATGGACTAGCAAGCTAGGGTTAGACTTGCATGCAGATCATGACCCTAAAGGAATCACTTTTAACCTATCACCCCAAAACTCAAACCCCTTTTTCACATACAAGCATGGAAAAGACCTACTAACCTTTTTACTAATGTTTGGTGTAGATCCTCTGTTGCGCTTCGTCCATTTGCTTACGCTGATCCTTCCAAAGACAATCCTGCAATCAAGACAAAACACTACGCATGCATGCTATTTTTCTACTTGAGGGTTAGATATTAAACATAAATCGAATAAAACATATAAAACTCATGCATTGGGACGGGAAAAGTATTCTTTATTATTTTCAAGATGAATCAACTTACAATTAATGTTGAGACCAACCACCGTTCCTTGATCCTGATCCTGGGCTCCTCCTCTTCTTTGTCCTCTAACTGCTTTGCTTTAATTATCCTTAAGCTTGAGGAAAGGCTAAAGGGTTGGGACAAATGGATTCGACAATTGGGCAGAGTTTCTTTGCTATATTTTTCCTCCTCCAAATGGTACCCCTACCCCTTCTTTTATAGGATAGAAGGAGCTAGGGTTTTGGACGAACTCTTGGCCATGCATGGTCGGGAGTTTTAGTTAACTGACCCATAGATTTTTGTCCCGTCGACAAATTTCCTTTTTTTTTTCTTTTTTAGGTAAACGCGGGCTGTAGTAGGCCAACCAGCATTCCAACACGTGCAGTAGTAGGCCTACCAGCATTCCAACGCGTGCAGTAGTGATTTAGGGCACGTGTCACTTGTTTTAAGAGGATTTTTAAGAGTTTATTCAGCATGGCTTTGGCAAGGAAGGGATATGAGTTGACCTGATGCTAGGTAAGAATGTGTGGTGCAATTTAGGGTTATAACAGATGCCCCCTAATGTGTGAGGTCAGAAGAGCATCTGATGGCCAAAATACATTACCAATTTTTACCAATCTATACTGATATGCTGAATGAGTGAGCCCAGGAATCAGGAATCAGGAGGTGTCGTCTGCAAAAAAAATATCAAATGTCTCACTGAGGCGGGCATACCCATGCTTGGGATAAAATAGAACCATGGATACCAATAAAATACACTGTAGATCCATGTCCAACAACTATGAAGAGTAGTCGCGAACAATACACAATGGAGCTACATCTCGAAATCAGAAAGATATACATATAAAGTATCCATCTCCCAGAAGCTGATTTGGCCTGATGGCTGTACTTCAGAGCTCGAGAAACAAATTCAAAACCTTCTAAAACTCGGGTAGGAGTGTAATATGAGTGTACGAATGCACTACCCAGAGGTCTTCGACGGCTCGTCGGTTATGGACTTGATAATCTTGATGATCGGACTGAAGGCTTCAGTGATTTCAAACAAAGACTTGATTGGACATTCAGGATGGCTGGGTATGCAGACAAGAGACATATTGTAGAGGGGCTGACTCAGGCTTAGTGACAAACTTCCCTTGGACAATAGCATGACAAGTGATAAGACTCAGGCAGCATATCTGTTAATCATAAGTCTACGAAGCAGGAGGCAACGCAAACTTTCTATATGTTTGGAAGAGTAACCAAACGGTGGAGGACACAACTCAATATAACGAGCAAAGCTTCCTAAGGTCGTACTACATCCCAAAGTTTGATGAATCAGACGGACAAATGTGCTTTATCCAAGGGCGACTCATGATGCTGCCAATAAAGAAAATACCTTTCCCATCCTCTTTTTGGGGTATATTTGTTTTTTTTTTTTCTTTTTGATGATTTGGAAAAAAGAATAAAGGAATATTACGTTACAATGGAGGAACGAATACAAAAAACATACAAGTTCAAGGCACAAGGACAAGACTGATGTTCTAAGGAAATGATACTCGGGAAAAATCCCCCAGTGGCCAAAGGTGTTAAGATGCAAAGGCAAACTGTTACTAGGCTGAAGGGTAAAGGATGCAAATGTGGTTGATAGAACACACAATGGTAACGTCCTTCGATGTAAGTTTAACGAGCCCAAAAAAGGGAATCTCGGTGATTTTTCATATTTAGAGAGTCTGAAAAAGCATAAAAGGAAACTCCATTGGGGTACCTTTTTCGTCAATAGTCTAGTCGGTTCGAAAAAGGGGTAAACTAGCACCAATTAGACGTCAATTCAAAACCATTTTAACGAGTGTTGAAAGGACAAGATCACTCAGCTATTTTTTCAATTTTAAGAAGTCTGAAAAAAGATTAACTATGGACTTCGTCAGGAATGTTCTTCTGGACCATTTTAATGAGTGTGAAAGAATAAGGTCACTCGACGATCTTTTCAATTTTAGGGAGTCTGAAAAGAGCTTAACTATGGACTCCGGGGGGGGGTTTCTTTTTCATAAATTTAGTCCCTTAGGCCCGAAAAAGGAATAAAATCTTACCTGAGGATACTCTTCTAAAGAATGGACATTCAATAGAGTATTCCTTTGTTTGTGCAGTTGACCATCCGGATCAAAAAAGGGGTAAACTACCGCCAGACATACGTGACTTCAAATTTCAGTTTAACGAGCGTGAAGGGTCACAAGATCGCTCGACAATATTTTCATGTTTAGAGGGTCTGAAAAGGGCTTAAAAGGAGACCCATTATGTTTTGGGAGTCCGGAGGGTAAGAAAAAGAGTGGAGAATACCCATGCGAATGAGGCTCAAACTCATATTCAGGAAAGACTACACAGACTCCCGAGCCTACAATGTTGTTTAGAAATGGCATGGACACCATAATGCAACCAGGACCTACCTAGGGCATCCATGTTTTGGTAAGCTCTACCACCAAGTTGCGACACTTCTAGAGCAGATATGACGGTTCTGTGCCACAACCGGATGGGATCGATCCTATATCATAAGAACAAAAGGCAGTGAGATGCAACAGTCGGGATGAAATCCTACCCTATATGCTCAAGTTGAT
>ML820064.1:39211-50215 GCA_009831015.1 Picea engelmannii | reverse complement strand
AATGGTTTTTGGTATAAAGAAACTGATAAAGGGGCCCAAAAAAGTGACAAAAAGAGGCCAAAAAGTCTATAAATAGAAGCTGGCAGCTCATTATCACCATTGCTGATTTGGAAATTGACTCTGGAGCCAAAAGACCCCCTTTGGCAAAGATCGTGATTCTGGGAGCTACAGTGGACAAAACAGACTTCTGCTTGGACCAAGTAAGTACAAATTCCCTTATCTTGCAATTCAATACTTCATTTGTTACTTTTAAGTGTGTTTTTTTTTTGGGGGGGGGCGTCAAGCTCAAAGAGGTTGGCCCTAGGCAAACGCGGGTTGTCTAGGGACAGCCCGCGGGTACCTGTGGGCAGGGAAAATCCTGCCCGCGGGTACCCGCGACTGTTGCCTCTACAGGCCGCAGGTACGCCCCGCGTGATGGAAAATTTGATTTAAACAAGTATTGATCCCCTCCTTTTTTGCTTTGTGGTGTTGGCAGGATGTATGTTCAGTGGAGGGAGAGGGAGCACGAGGCCGCCAATGAGCTAGTGGACACAGATTCGAACGTTATGGCCATACTGACGCAGTGTGGTTTAGTAAAATTCTTTTTGTGTCCATTTATGCGCACACAACCAAGGCTGTTGAATGCCCTGGTTGACTATTGTCACCCCAATGCAAAGGCTTTCATGATAGAGGGGCAATCCTTGGTGCCCACCACCGAGGATATTTATTTTTTGACTGGCCTCTCGAGGAGAGGGGAACCAGTCAACTTTCAGACTTTTCCTGTGGGGCCGAGCAAAGTCTCGGAGATGATAGAGGAGTATTGTGAGGCTGGTACTGATTAAAGATCTTCCTCGGTACCTGTGAGTAGGATTACCAGCCTCGCCCTTCAGACTATTTTATCGCTCATTGGGCGGATTACCGGCTCCGTAGCCGTGCATCAGGCTTCATGTGCACAGATGAACTATGCAATCCAGTGCATGAATGCACAAATTTTTGATTGGAGTACCACACTACTAGAGAGCATGACAGGTCAGTTGACAGCTTGCAGACAGTGGACACACAGGAACTTCGGGTTTGGGACCATCCTGTGTTCATTTTTCTTTGAGAGAGTTCCATGTTTTAGTCCTCAGCTAACAATACGAGGACATCTGGCTACTTTCCCCGCAATATGTAGATGGACAGCGTTGCTGCCACGACAGGGTGGTGGAAGGACCACAAAGGCCTTCAACGACGAATTTTTTTCTTGGCTGTCGCGACAGATCCCAGCTATTGAGGACTACCCATACGCAGGGATTGACTTCTCCAGAGATCCAGCGATACCAGTGCCTCCCGATGAGGAGCGAGGGGAGATGGGTAAGTCTCCACCTACAATTTTTTTGTTTTGTTTGCATATGTAATTTTTATGTCTTTTCGATATATATATCATGTTTTTGTATACCATAGTTTTTGATGGGTGAACATTTCTTGCATGAAGATGTGGGACCCGTGCAACCTGCAGACTATGCACGGAACAGGCATCGCCCACGGCCTGACGCCACAGCTGTTGCCACTGGAGGAGCAACAGTAGCCAGGAACCTCCCAGCAGGAGAGGCCGAGAGAGTCCTGAGGTGGATTGAGCGGAACTTTACTGCTCTCACTCGCACAGTTCCCATGGTAGAGATAGAGGACTTGCCACCCTCTATGTAGACTCACGTTGTGGGGGCACCTCAAACATGGGTCCGATTGTTTAGGCATTTAGCCCAGGCTGTACATGATTATAACAAGGCCCACAGGCCCTGAGCAGACTTTTAAACTTTTTATGTGCCATGAGCACCTTGTTGTATATAATTTTTGAATGCATAAGCCCCAGTGACTCATTATGGTTCCCACTTGTGAGGTGCTTGCACCCATCTATGTACTCTGAGGATTTTATGATGTTTATATATGGTTTTTATTTCTTTTTTGTGTCTTATGGATTGTGTGTACAAAAATGTATTTACATGAGTATGATCATGATCTTTTTATATGTGAGCAAGATGCCAATCTAAAATGTGATTAGCTAGAGTATCTGTGATTTGATTTAGATTCCTAGGAACATGAAAATATGTAATATAATCAAAGTTGCGTTCCAAGAGATGTACCCTAAGGAATCGTCGGTGTAAAGTTGGGTCATTAACTCGGTATACTTTGTTTAGCTGCAACACAACTAGTTGAGCGTCTAGATAGACTCAGAGACAAGAGATACCCAATGACAAAGCGTCACGGAGCAACTCAATAACTGCACTATACTCAACAACATTATTTGTGGTGTCGCCTAAGCATATCCCTCCGGAAGATAACAACTGACCCTGTGGTGTAAAGATTACCCAAGCTGTAGAGGCAAGCCTCCGCGTGTGTCGAATAGCACCATCTGCATACCCAATGAACACCTCAGACTCACTCGACATCTTCCATAGTGATGAAAGATAACATCAATGACACGTCCATAACACGTTTTTCAAAAGAAACGTAAAAAAGTAATAGCACAAAGACTATACATATGTTACAAAAAGTTACCCATAGTGACCTTTCTATGAGTAATACTTCTTGAGGTAGAGCCCATTTCTAGGCTCCGCCAAAGCATTCCCTTCAAAATAGACCAAATGATAAGCGTCCTTTTTTAAAACCTCCTTAACAATGAAGGGTCCAAACCACATGGGCTTAAAATTTTCTGCCCCCAGCGGGTCCTTATCTTGGTCATAGACCAGGACAAGGTCACCCTCAGAGAAAACCTAAGGACGAACAGACCTATCATATTGACACTTGACCTTATGTTTATGAGCCTCGTTGGCCAGGGCCACATCGCGACACTGTTCATCAAGCTGCTCAAGGTGTACTAACCATTCTTCAAGCGGAGAAGTGTCTGGCAATAACTGTACTACCAATTTCAGAGATGGAATTTGACATTCGATGGGCAAGACTGCCTCCAGCCCGTAAATGAGTTGGAAAGGTGAGAAACCGGTTCCAGTATTAACTGAGGTTCGGTAAGCCCATAATGCTGAGTATAACATCAAATTCCAATTTGACTTGGCTGATTTGATAGTTCGTTGTAGAATCATCTTAAGAGTTTTTTTTACAGCTTCCACCTGCCCATTGGCTTGGGGGTAGTAAGGTGATGAATTTTCTTGCTGTAACCCAAGATTTGACGTTAACTCGGACATCATTTGGTTCTGAAAGTGACTACCATGGTTAGTGACAATATCTCTCGGGACGTCGAACCATGCTATAATCTGGTTAAATAACAAGAGAGTTGCAGTCTCTCCATCATCTTTGAACATCGACATAGCTTCAAACCACTTAGTGAAGTAGTCGACAACTATAATGATATAGCGGTGCCCCCTTGCTGATTGGGGGTTGCATGTAGTGTAATAAATCCCCCACTTAGTGAAGGGACCGTCTGTGATGACAGGAAACATGGGAGCTGGATGTGCCCTCATCTTCCATGAGAAGACTTGGCATGGATGACACTTCTTGACCGACTTGACACAATCTTTGATAAGTGTGGGCCAAAAGTAACCTGCTCATAAAATCTTTTGGGTTGTTGCCAACCCAGATAAGTGACCGCCACAAGCTCCTGTATGAAAATCATTGAGAACTATGATGACCTCCTCATGAGTGAGACATCGACACAAGATGCAGTCTACACCTCTCCGATACAACGTATCATTGAGTATGAGATAATTCTTAGCCTGATGGCGTATTCGCTGACGCTCGTCACGAGAAGCAGAGGTGGAGCACTTCAAAGTCTGGAGATAGATCAGTATATCTCCGTACCAGGGGTCTAAAGATTCAATAAAAAACATATCCCCCCAGATAGGCAATTCCTCAGGAACAACGTCACCTGACTCAACCGGAAGCTCCAAGATAAGTTCTGCGAAGACCAGTGACTTTTTGGACTTGGCTGAAACAAAGTCTAAGTCAAATTCTTGGAGGATTAACATCCATCTATTGATTTTTCCATCGATAACTCATCGTGTCAACATGTACTGGAATGGATTCACGACGACAACGACGATGGTCTTGCGAAACAGAACATAGTGACGAAACCGTTGAACAGCATGAATTGCTGCCAACGCAAGTTTTTCGAGATGGGAATAATTAAGTTCCGGTCCTACGAGGCCTCGGCTCAGGTAATAGATCACGTATTCGAAAAATAAATCATCCTCTTGAACTAAAACCATGCCTATGGTTGACTTTGTGGTAGCCAGATATACTAAGAAGTCTTTGTTATAATTCGGTGGCCATAATAGAGGTGCGGTAGTGAGGGCGTGTTTTAATGCATCGAAAGAGCGTTGAGCGGCTTCGTCCCAGAAAAAGGGAACATCTTTCTTCAGTAAACGCATAAAGCCCTTAGTGATTTCGGCATAGTTGGCGATGAAGCGTCGTAAGAAGTTCGCCTTGCCTTGAAGACTTTGAAGTTGTAAGATTGTGCGTGGGGGGGGAAACTGGATTATTGCCTCCACCTTGAGAGGATCGACCATGATCCCTGTGGTTGAAACGATGAAACCTAACAAACGTCCTGACGTGACGCAAAAGCTTCACTTGTTGGGATTCAAGCGAATCCTAAAGTAGCGGAAACGTTCGAAGATTAGTTGCAGGTGCAGAGGATGATCCTTTCACTTGCGAGAGCATGATGCTAAATCATCCAGATAGGCCTCGACTATATGTTTGAGGTCGTGAAATGCAAAAGACATGGCCCACTGGAAAGTGGCTCCAGCATTCTTGAGACCAAAAGGCATCTTTCGATAGGTGAATGTACCCCACGGACAAATGAATGTCGTTTTGTGTTGGTCTTCAGGTTTGATTTGGATTTGATTATATCCTGAAAAACCATCCATGAACGAAAAGGATTCACAACTAGCGCATTCATCAATGATCTGATTGATGAATGGGGTTGGATAATTATCTTTTGGACATGCCTTATTCAAATCACAGAAATCAGTACATACACAAATCGTGCCTTGTTTTTTATTGACCGGCACGGGGTTTGACACCCACTGAGTAAAATGAATTGGGTAAATGAACCCTGCTTTGAGAAATTTCTCAACCTCATCTTTGATGGTTGCTGCTTTCCTAGGATTAACTGGATGAAGTTTTTGTCGAACAGGCTTAGCATCAGGATACGTAGTGATCTCATGTTCAACTATTTTCAGATCGATGCCTGGCATTTCCTCATAAGACCAGGCAAAAACGTCGCGGAATTCTTTAAAAAGATCCGTGTAAATCTGAACCTCTTCGGGGGAACAATCCGCTCCAACGAAGACATTCTCCACGACGCCAGGGTTTCGGGAGATGTTGATAGGTATAGTGGCAGCGATAGTCGCCATATTTCCCTCAGCATAAATTTCCTGTGTAGCTAAGAGGTTAATGGGACATGGCTGATCTCCTGTCATGGTGATAGTGAATTCTCCGGCCTCGACTCGGCTTAACTCTGGGAGGAAATATGATCTATGATGAATATCTTCCAAAGGTTTTTCGAGACTAGTCATTGCTTCGATTACAGCTTCGTCAAAAGGTAAGACTAAGTCTAATGAATCAGTGGTAGCAAGATAACCCTGAGCCCAGATAGGCTCGA
Organism: Picea engelmannii; assembly: GCA_009831015.1. Lineage (NCBI taxonomy): Eukaryota > Viridiplantae > Streptophyta > Pinopsida > Pinales > Pinaceae > Picea > Picea engelmannii. Next base: position 44,643 of record ML820064.1, on the reverse strand, counting down.
GAAGTGGATCCAACTCTTGTGCGGGAGTCGGATCAAGAGTAGCTGAAGTTTGCTGGGCTAAAGAGTACGCTACTTTAGCGGCCGACAAGGGCATGGACATGCCAGCATGCCTAGTCTCATCCATCGTGGCTGATGGGGAAGGAAGAATCCATGGATCCTGAAAGTAAGTCATGCGGAACGACGAGATGTGAAAAATCTCAACCTTGTGGTGAGTCAATATAAATTTGACATCGCCATGAGGAGGTGGGTAATCAAAAAGTACCCATCAAAGATGGGCACAAACCAACTCCTATGTTAACGACACCGGCTTGAGGATTATCTATCATGGGAACCGTGGATGCCCCCAAAGCTAGGTCAGGTCTAGAGAAGGACAATTGATCAATGGTCACTATCCGGCCTTCATGTGGAAACAATAAGACTCGAAAAACTGTAGCGACCACAGCTTGCATAGCATAAGTCCAACTATGACCTAACAAGAGATTGTAGTTGAGGGGGGCATCGACTACCTCTACTTCGACGCACATGGTCTTTCCCCCTAACTACACAGGGAAAGAAGGAATGATGCCATGTGGTCGGAAAGAACGACCGTCGAATGCAGTGAGGAGAGTAGGTGAGGGAGACAACTCAGGCTGACCAATGGATTTCCAGAATGCTAATGACATAACTCAAGTCGAAGCACCCTCATCGACCACCGTGCGGAAGATATTCCGTGTAAAAATTTTCGTGGGATGAGCCACTACTATCTGAAACGTGACGTGGTAAGGCAAACGAGGTTTCAATTTAGTCGTATATAACATGATGGTACCTGGGTTACAAGTCTTAGTAGAGCCTAAAGAAGCCAACAAGGCTTTTCTCTGAGCAGGGCAACTTTGGAGGACCTCCAAAGCGGACATAGCACAAGGGGTTTGGGATAAATCTTCCACCACAGAGTAGTTCTGGGCGACCCTTGCGTTTGGATTGTGAGAAGCTTTCTTAAACACACCTTTTGGAATGTGTGTCATCGTTTCTACCAACATCTTCTCAATCTGTAGAGGAAGAGATGGGAGTTCGGCTTCTTTTCCCTTCTCAGAGGCGCTTGGTTTACTATAGTCATGCCCTCTAGTCGTTATTAAAGCATCACCCCTAACCATATATATGTTCATGGAAGAGGAATTATTTGGGGGAGGGAAGGTTTCTTGGCTTCCCCTGTCGACACTTGTAGAGGCTTGAGTTAAATTTTTCCCATGCTGAAAGGGATTAGTCAACACGGCTTGTTGTTGTTGTGTGACAAACTTCTGGGCCTCCGCAAGTCGAGGGCATAGATGGGTCGGGTGGTCTTCCACACATAAGTTACACGGATACCTCACCTTCTTCTTTTCTGTGGTGCCCTTGCCAACATTATCAGTGGGTTTCTTATCCCCCTTACCCTTCTTGCCTTGTTTTTTCTTCCCTTCAGGCTGTTGGGGGGCCTTTGGGTTAGTCGTCTGCACGGAGTGTACTTCCGATGTTTGGGTAGGAGGAGCAACCAAAGCAGTAGTCTGGCTGGCTGCTGAGTGTTGTATAGATAACTGTTGCAATTGTTTTGTCAATTGCTCAGCGGGCTTGGTTTGTGCCAAACCAACAATACCATCGGCATGTGGTCCGACTCTCTGTCTGGTTTTATCCAGTATCGATCGTGGTGCATCCGATAGGATGTTGTACAATAGACCAAACTGAGAATAGATAAGCTCAAACTGTTGAGCCCTCATGATGGCATCTTCTTCGGAGAAAACCCCAGAAGTTGCGACGTCTTTGGATAATTGCGGTACTAAATACTTAAGGAACCACTCAAGCAGGAATGCTGGTGGAACTAGTACTTTGATTAGACTCTTTCGGCATCGCCACTCTTAGATATGATCAGAGATATGGTCTGCTGTCATCTACTCGAAATTGGCTAGCAACTCTGTGCCGGCGTCGTATCTCACAGGTAACTGGAAATGGTTAAGGAAGGCCATCGCCAGTTCACCAAAAGAAGAGTATCGTGAATGATCAAGCTCTATGTACCATTTTGCGGCACTCCCAATAAGAGTGTGTTGAAATAATCGCAACTGGACGGAGTCATATTTCAGTGAGTTAGATGAACACCAAAGGTGGAAAGTAGTCACGTGATCACCTAGATCTTTTTTAGGCTTGGCCTCGAACTTGGGAATGTCTGAAGGCAACTTCGTTGGCATAGGAGGCCAACGCGGATCGTGACAAATAGGATCATTTAACAACTGTGTCAAATTTGGCAAGTGTAACGTCGCCAGGAATGGTAGTTTGGGTTGTTGTTGATAGCTTGGAAAAAAGGGTCCTGGAGTTTGACTAGCACCAGGTTGCCAGGAAAAGTTGGGCTGCTGGCCTGGATTCTGGTAGAAACCATGACCCTGAGCAGCGTAAGGGTTTTGCATCTGTGGAGACATCATTGGCTGATTCCCCATAAAGGACATAGGATGTTGGGCATTCATCGTGTTTGACGGACTTTGGGAAGGATTACTCCATGCCGGTCCTGATGGGAGAGGCATAGAAGTCTGTCCAAGGTTCCATTGACTGTGGAAAGAATTACCCCAGAATGACATTCCAGAGGAAGGAATGGATCCTTGTCCTGAGTTCCAAGGTCCTGGTATATGTGCCCCAAGTGCAGGAATAGTACCCTATGCCGGAGTAGATTGTCCAAAAATGGGTGTGCCCCCAGATGGGAAAGCAGTGGATGCAAAAGTGTTATTACCAAACGTTTTGTTCCAAACAAATGGTGACGAACCTACCGGCTGAGTTTGCGCAGGTGGTCCTTGACTCCCGGCTCCAAATGAACTCGTGTGTGCAGGCTGCCCGGCGGACTGCTGATGCAGACCACCAAGAGAAGGGGACGAAGGAGAGATATGACCTCCAGTGTAAGGAAAAGAATTAAACGGGACAGGAATGCCCCCATGTTGACCTTGTAGAGGAGCATTAGAGATCCCTTCCCCTAGACCCAAAGTTTTTAAAGTGAAGTGAGTGAGTGCAGGACTTGTGCCTGAACTAGGCATACCGTATGAAAATGGAGGGCCTGTCGCACTAGGTGTGAAGGGAGGTGTGGCCGCCACGATAGATGGGGTCGGTCCACTGTGCGATGTAGTTGCAGCCGAGACCATGGTGTTGGCAAATATTGATCAAGCAGCGAATGCGTGTTGATGGTTGTTGTCATTGATGGCAAGTTTGCAGACAGCGAATGGTTGTTGACATTGATGGATTTGTATCAGTCATATTGCAACAAGATCACGGTTCAATCGTAACCATTAAATCCAAAACCGATCTGGACCATAATTTAAAGTCCATGTCAGAGAGAGGATTTGAGCCGTCAGATCGGAAGCTAATACTTGTCAACCGTTAGATCTACAGAATCTGCGAGGGAGATAAGTCATCGGGGATTAGGAATTTGAAATATCTAATTCACTCGACAACAAAAACCCTAAAATCGCGATATGTGATTTCACGATTTGATCATAGTCGTTAAAGAAAGCTTGAGAGATGGACCGTTGATTTTTCTCATCGGAGAATCGAGAATCAGAGTTTCATGAGTCTCGTGAACAATGACAATGAAAACACCAAAATCGCGATATGCGATTTCGCGATGTAATCACAGCCGTTGGAAAAGAAGTGCTCTGGACCATTGATCACAACCCGTATCAGAGTATCGGGGATCGGGACTTTGTAATGCCAAAATATTTTGACATAAAGAACTCCGAAATCGCAAAACGCGATATTGCGATTCAATCATAGCCGTTTAGCCAAGATTGCATATGAACCGTTGATCCAACTCACGACAGCAGACCATGTCAGCAAGGGACACGTGGCACAACCAGGGAATGACAGGTGTCAGGCAGATTCAACACTTCAAGCACATGTAAGTCACGAATCAGAGTGACACGTGGCAGGATCTAACACGTGTCAAACCATGTGTGACGTCAGCAGAGGCATCGGCGATCGGGACCTTGAAATGACAAAGTCACTTGATATCGAAAGTCTCGAAATCCCGAAGGGATCCGGACCGTCCATCTGAGGGACAGGTGTCGAAGATCAAGGCACCATTGGCATTTTGTTCATCGGGAAATCGGGGATCCCGTTGACAATATTTTTTTGCAAGTTAGAATCGCGATCCGCGAAAACCCCGATGAGTGGGGGCCAGATGTCAGCACAACAACGAAGGAGGACGATGGCGTAGTGGAGGCCAGCTGTCAGAGATAAGGATGTGGTCACGGAGTGATGGTCATGTTGACCAGGAGCTAATCTCAGGAGGGATAGTGTATGAAAGGAGCCATCGGAAATCGGAGAATCACGAGTCCGGAGGACTTGTGAATTTTGACATCGCAAATGCCGAAATCACGATGAGTGAAATCCTGATTAGATCTGGACCGTTGGGTCAAGTATTGATTGGAGGGTTGTTGTTATTCCTCACACATTAATGCTTCATTTATGAATCAGTTAAGAGAAACAGATTGATGATGACAAATCGGTTAGCGTTTCAGTTGCTAAGACAAATGTCCTTGTATTACCTATTGGAAGGGGAAGTGGAATCGTCAAGGAAGTGTGTATAAAAGAAAATGAGTGAGACTGAATAGGGTGGTTGTTCTGAAGGAAAAATTAGTAAACAGTAAGAAAAAGAAAGAGAGCAGAGGAATAGCAAGAAATGAAGCAAATGCACAGAGCGAGATGAAATGCAGAGCAGAAGGACAGACAAAACAGAAGCAGAGTAGAATGATAGAAGAAAGTGATGCAAAGTTGACCTGTTGAGGAAGAAGAATTGCAGAACAATTTGTTGAAGATCAGATTTACAGAACAGAGTAAAAATGGTAAGAAGTGATGTATCTGCATAAGTTGTCTATGTATTCATTATTTAATATTTTAGGGAGGTTGGGAGGTGCTCGGGAGGACTGATGTCCTCAGAAGTTCAAGTGGGTGCTTGAACACAAGAAGTTGTAGCTTCCATCTAGTTGCAGCCAGAGAAACTAGGGTGGTAGGGTGGTGTTAGGGAGAACATGTGTTCTCTGTTATGCAGGTTGGAGCCTGTGTAACTAGAAGTTGGTTCTTCCATCCAGTTGGTGCTGGAACTTTCAGGAAGTTGATGCTTCCATCCAGTTGGTGCTGGAATACTCAGGGAGTTGGTGCTTCCTTCTAGTGGGTGCTAGAGAAACCAGAGAGTTGGAGGTCTCAAACAAGTTGCAGCTTGTAAAAAAAAGGTAGCAGCCTCACATTGAGTTGGTGATCAATTGTAAATGATGTACAGAACTGAAAAAGACTGCCTATCATTTCGAAGAAGAAGAGGTTTTCTCCCTTTATGGGTTTCCTCATGAAAATCTGTCTATGGGTGTACTTTATGTGTGACTGATGGTCTTTATTTTTTACTGTTCATATTCTGTATATTGTTGATGACCACATGAAGAGAGATTAACAATTTT
>ML820064.1:15352-31876 GCA_009831015.1 Picea engelmannii | reverse complement strand
TTCCCCCCCCCCCCCCCTCTCAGTTGTTTTAGTATTTCCAACACATGGTGGCCCAGACCATCGACAAGGGAAAGTTAGGAGAAGCTTCTCCTGTGGTAGAAACGATGATGGGAATGGAAGAATTCCCAGAAGAAGTAACATAATTTGGTTCCATAACTGTGTGAGGCATTGACAGGTGTTCATAAAATTGAATTGGCACAATAACTTACGGCCAAGTATCAGTGGTTGGGGTTTCAACTGAACCAATATTGGCGATTGATCCCTCTGATATTTGTTAGGGCTCAATGGTTGGTAACCCGGTTGCTTTGAAAGACCCTTGTTGGTCTAGCTTCCGCCTCAATGGTGGCGGGGGTGGCTCCAGTATAACAGGCGGCAGGCCCAGAAGCCTTCGTGACCGGCGGAGCTCTAAATCCTCCACTGTGTGAGAAGATTCATGACACGCTAAGGTATTCTACATGATCAAATAGTAACACACACTAAAAACAAGCCCCTAAGAGATAAATCAAGCAAACACTAAAATAGTTGGAAGAACAGTTACAACAACCAACACTAGAGCAACTTACCGGTGCAAGTGCAACTCGAAAATGGAAGCACCCTTCGGGTATACTCTGCAAAGCGTGGCCTGATTTCTGTCCTAGGTATCGTGGTATACCCCCGCAGTCACATGTGTATGTCCCTAGAAAAGATTGGGAACTAGTTTGCCAGCACGCGAACAGTCACCAGGTGGGTACAGTCGATAGTCGGGTAGACCACAATGAGCAGGGTATCAAGCCCAAAACCTGTCAAGGGTATCAATAGAAAATGGTCTGGAAGACAATTGAGGACCTCGAATGGATTCGAGACCCACGAAGCCCCGTGGCAAATGCAAATGAAAGAATCCCTCAACAAATCCTCTATATGTGTTCTCCACTATGCTCGGTCCGACTTTGGAGGGGTTATCTCCGCTACCTTTCCTTACACGACCTCGTGTTTAGCCCCTGTGTTAGAGGGGGCTCCCGGATAATTTTCACGTAACTAGACTTCTACACTCCCTATGACATACTCCAATGTTTGGTTTGAGTGGCCTTGGAGAATTTACTCTCCAACCTATTCCAAGGCCCTAGTTCTGAGCTAGTGTATGAACCCTACAAACAAAAGAGTCTAATAGATTTTAAATTAGCGTTGCTTTTATGGGATTTTTTTTTACGTCACAAGGTATGAAAGTGAAACTGATGGTGTGTAAAGACTCAAAGCAAAATGAATAAGAAATGCTTGGAAACAAAAACTTTTACAAAAAATGCAAAAACCAACAACTTTTCACTAAGAAAGACTTCTTTTCTTTTCAACTTTTCTAAGATTTCATGCAGCAAACATAAAGGAATTTCTCTCAATCTGTGAGCTACTTATGCGGTAAATGCACTGCAAAAACTTATGAAAACAGACTTCTTCCTAGCTATTGATGCAACAACATAATCTTCAAACAAAGAAGCAAATGACAAAGAGATATATTTTTTTTTATTTGAGTGCTAAATGAAGCAACAAAGGGAAAATGCCAACAAGCACAAAACCAAGAAAACAAAATAAAATTCTGGCTTAAAGTGCAGATCACAAAGAAACAGAGCAAAGACACTCAATGGCAATCGAGAAAGCACTGCTTCTTACGCTTGTCTAAAAACCATAAAACAAAATATTTATTTTTTATCTTTTCTATCAAACATTAACTAAGAAAAAACAGGCTAAGGATAAGAGGCCCTAACCTACTGACTGTGCAACCCTAGACTCAAACCCCCGAGAGGAACAAACTTCTCACCACAAGAGGGGATGACTACCCCACCCTGAATGAAAAGCCACCTAACAAGCCCGCGACTGTCACTGAAACAGCACGCGTGCAAACGCGTGCTGAGCTATCACAGAACGCAGGTACCCACGAGCTGAACTAGTACAGGCCACATGTATGTGTAAAAATCCAAGACAAAACTAAACACAGACAGCCCAGACCTGGAAGAGGCCTCTGGTATTGAAAACCAGGGTCTCTTTAAGGCTTGGATGCTTCTTCTTTAACAGAAAAGGAAACTAATGCAAAAATAATAAACGCAATAAAGCAGACTGAAACAAGAATGTGAATCAACAAGACCTAGACAGGATCCAGAAAGCCCCTTGAGAATGTGAAATTTTGACAGGGAAGAGGAGACTGCCTCTTAAGCTCTCTGAGTCCTACATGCTATTGAAACCTCTACAAAAAGCGTTCAAACGCGAGTTGTAGAAGGTTAGGGCACGGGTTACACGCGTGCAGGCCTTCTACAGGCCACATGTACCTCTGTGTGTCCCGATAATAAATGTCAAGCAACAGTCAAGGAAAAAACTGGTATTAAGAACCAGGTTCCCTGCTAACTCTGACCTAACAGAAAACAAACAAACAAAGAAACATAAAATCTAATTCTTTGAACTACCCAAAAACCTTAAACTAAATCCGGAACCCTAAGAGTAATATTCCCTAGTGGAGTCGCCAATTCTGTTGTTGGGAAATAATACCCTACAGGCTAGCAAGCTAGGTTTAGGTTTGCATGCAGATCATGAACCTAAAGGAATCACTTTTAACCTATCACCCCAAAACTCAAACCCCTTTTTCACATGCAAGCATGGAAAATACCTACTAACCTTTTTATTGATGTTTGGTGTAGATCCTCCATTGTGCTTCATCCATTTTCTTACACTGCTCCTTCCAAAGACAATCCTGCAATCAAGACAAAACACTACGCATGCATGTTATTTTTATACTTGAGGGTTAGAGATTAAACATAAATCGAATAAAACATATAAAAATCATGCATTGGGATGGGAAAAGTATTCTTTATTATTTTCAAGATGAATCAACTTACAATTAATGTTGAGATTGGCCACGGTTCCTTGATCCTGATCCTGGGCTCCTCCTCTTCTTTGTCCTCCAACTGCTTTTCTTTAATTCTCCTTAAGCTTGAGGAAAGGCTAAAGGGTTGGGAAAAATGGATTCGGCAACTGGGCAGAGTTTCTTTTCTATCTTTTTCCTCCTCCAAATAGTACCCCTACCCCTTCTTTTATAGGCTAGAAGGAGCTAGGGTTTTGGACGAACTCTCGGCCATGCATGGCCGGGAGTTTCAGTTAACTGACCCATAGCTTTTTGTCCCATCGGCAACTTTCCTGTTTTTGTGCTTTGTTAGGTAAACAAGGGTTGTAGTAGGCCAACCAGCATTCCAACGCGTGCAGTAGTAGGCTTGCCAGCATTCCAATGCGTGCAGTAGTGATTTAGGGTGCGCGTCAGTTGTTTTAAGAGGATTTTTAAGAGTTTATTCAGCATGGCTTTGGCAAGGAAGGGATATGAGTTGGCCTGATGCTAGGTAAGCATGAGTGGTGCAATTTAGGGTTATAACAATCCCTTAGGATTGGAAGCCATAGAGTGGAAACTTGGACTTGGTTAAAGTCTAATCAAAATTTTTATATTCCTTTTTCAATTTTTTCTATTCCTTTTTTCAAAGTTTTTTTATCTAAAATTTTTATTAGTTTTTGGTATACAATTTTGCTAAAAACTTTGAACCACTTTGATTATAAAGACTCAACCACCCAAATATACAATTCCAACCACGTTCAATTTCAAACTAAATTGATCCAAACCCAAATATATAGTTCCAACACCATCCAATTTCAAAGAAATTGATCCAAAAATTGCATTAAAGTTATTGTGTTGGTTACTTTGTCAATGAAAGCTTTTATATTGGTTTAAAGCTTTGTCAAAGTTTTTTTACTCATGTGTTTTCATTCTTATAATCTCTTTGTCAAAGTTCATTGAGATTTTTGTGTTGGTTTCTTTGTCAATGAAAGATTCTATACTCGTTAAAGCTTTGTTGAAGTTTTGACACTTTATTTCTGTGTTTCTACATTTATCAAAGTTCAATGGTCGAAGTTTTGTTAGACTTGTTTCATCATTTTTGTTTTTGTTTGTTAGTTTTTTTCTCTGTGAGATTCTTTCATCGTTTTCATTTTCCTTTGTCAATTAGAGTTTTTATGTTCCTTCATGAAATTTCTTTGTAAATCATTGTTCCTTCATTGACAGAAGTTGGTTCCTGTGATTTCTTTGTTGTTCAAAGTCCATTAGTTGTCAAAGTGTTTCTTTGTCAAAGCTCCTTAGTAAAGTTCTTTAAGTTCTTTTATTTAAAAATCAAATTGTGTGCCTTGGTTAAAGTTCTTTCATCATTCTTGTATCAAACTTTCATCATTTAAAGTCCACGAAGTCCATGAATTGATCAATATTCCATCATTGATTAGAGTTTCTTTGTCATCAAAATATTCCTTCATCATGGTTCTTGCATTGGTCAAAGTTCCTTTATTATTAAAGTGTTCCTTTATCAAAGTTTAGTCATTAGTCAAAGTTCCTCATTCTTCCTTCCTACCTTTTCCTAAAGGGAGCCTTAGTCAACGATAAACCCTTTCAGTGTAATGGTGAATAAAAAGCCCTAGAAATGATGGTAATAGATAACTAGTATCGTTTAAAGTCCATGAAGTCCATGAATTGATCAATATTCCATCATTGATTAGAGTTTATTTGTAATCAAAATGTTCCTTCATCATAGTTCTTGCATTGGTCAAAGTTTCTTTATTATTAAAGTGTTCCTTTATCAAAGTTTATTAATTAGTCAAAGTTCCTCCTTCATCCTTCCTTCCTACCTTTGCCTAAAAGGATCCTTAGTCAATGATAAACCTTTCAGTGTAATGGTGAATAACAAACCCTAGAAATGATGGTAAGAGATAACTAATATGGTTAAGACCCTTTGTATATTGGTATTTAAAGGTGTTGTTTGCATCCTAATGGTATGTTAAATGCGTAATATTCTTATTATATATATGTTAAATGAATAATATTATTATATATATGTAGTTGTTAGAAATTATAATGAGGAATTTATTTAATGATTTTGAATCTAATAATATTATTATATATAATTCTTAATATTTATGTGAGTGATTGTTGTATGCATCCCCATATTATTTATGTTGGGATTTTGTCATTATATATTCTCTTAACAATGCCAATTCAATAATGATATTGAACATCCATATGAAATTTGGCTAATGATTAAAAATACACACTACTAAACAATGCCTTGGTTGTAGCAAGTATTAATCATCTATTATAAGAATCTATCACCACATGGAATATATAAGTATTGTTGAAGACTTGTAATATCATTCATTACATTGTTAAATTTTTTTATTTCTTAAGAATGAGGTAAGTTGAATTTAATGCCCAAATTTTGTTTTTGAGAAAGAAATTGTTTTTGAGAAAGAAAGCACGATTCATTCCTCAGTTGAAGTCGAAATAAAAAAGACTTAGCAATCTCGATGATGACTTTACCAATGAGTAGATCAACAATGGTTGACATGGTTATGAGTCATTTGGTGAAAATTATCCACTATGTACACTACCAATAATTCGTAGTGTATGTTTTTTCTTGTTCATTAGATATTACACTATTCATTATTTAATGGGTAGGATGAAGAGAGCACACCTGTAACACCCTGTTTCCCCCAGTTTGTAAAAATAATTATATTGGCCAAGAACTATGGCAAACTCAAAGATGTGAATGTTTGATTTGATGGACCTTTTTATAAAAGGTCGATGAATGTAAATTATGTTATGAATACGTGTTTCACAACTGTTGGGGAGGGTATGTGCTAAAAGAGACAACTATGGATAATGAGAGGTGTTGGAAGGGACCTGGAATGGTTGCATTAACTTCCACCGAACCAATTCCATACTGACTTTTACTTGCTCAAAGACCAAAGCAACTCTCTGACCCTGGAATAAATTACTCGTAAGGATGCTAGGTGGGGAGGATCCTCAAGAGTTAATGAGGGGATGGGGGAAAACCACCCATCTATAGAATCTATCAGACTTGATGGCGGATGGGGGAATTCGTGCAACACGCAATCTTGCAGAAAAGGAAAGAAAGGAAGTGTAGGGGAGAGAGGAGAAAAACACACACAATAGGGATCACAAAAGAGAATCAGAGGAACTCTAGAAATACAGGGAGTTATGAACAAAGGAGGAGAGTAACCTTCGTCCTTGACTTCCATTAAGATGGAAGTAGGAGACTGAATCTCAAGCATCGTGGTCTAGCTCGGGGGTGGCTAGTGGTAAATTCGTTTGGAGTCACTGAGCCTACGGTTGGGTGGAAATGAGCACCCCTCTCAGCAGTCGCGTCACACCTGGTGTTTCTGATAAATGTTTATGTCTTGTATTTAGAATTGAATATCCTAGATGCATGCTCATGGTTATATGTTCATAAATGGTTTCTGTATAGAAGTGATTGCCTTGTGTTTTGATTGGGAACAATGGATGCATGTTTATACTTATATGACCATAATCGGTTTATGTATAGAATGAATAAGTTCAGAATACAAGTTCATTCCCTTGAGAATTGTCCCATCTACTTGACTCATGCCATGTCCTGGTTTAATTTCCCAAAGGCACCTTATTCCGGGGAGTTTCCTCACATTTCAGAGTTGGAGTGAGTTCCTTGAAAAGAATACCTATATAGTAAACCCACAAGTTTACTTTACCCCAGTCACAGAATTCATATCTCGATGAATTAGGAAGGCATATTAGTTAGGTCACCAAGCCTAGGGATAATTACCCAAGAATCATCTAAAGGTCCAGATGACCTGGATTTGGAAACCTTGTACAAGAAAGAGTAGTCCTCTCAGGTTTCGAAGTCATGGGAGTTTGAAGCCCTGAGAGGTTGAATCTCGTGAATCAAGCTTAGAAAGGATAGTGAGCCCAAATATCAAAAGATAATACCCCATCATTTGGTAGACGAAAGGTCGGAATCCTTTCAGAAATACCCCAGATTTGTGAAGACCGATGGATCTAGAGGAGGATCGCAGGCGTTAACACCTCGACCCCTTCAGCCTTCGCAAGTAGCAATGGGATCCAGGACCACAGATCCAAGGATCTGTCAGAGCTCTATTGAGCCATCAAATCTAGAGGCATGGATCAACATTTGTTGATCTCTAGTTAAGGGGTGCATGGTTTAATTTTTTCGGCATTTCGTATTCCGAGAAACATAAGAGGGAGAGTCTTTCGACCCCCAGGGATGTGAAACTATGAAAATGTGCCAGTCATTGGATCTCGAGCGCAATGGCATGAGAGACGCTAGATCAACGATACGTGTATGGGGTTTAGTCCCTAGGAGGTGCTCATTAGATCATATCTGGACCATTGGATCAGGGGAGGATCAAAACCGTTGATCTCATACATAAATTCCATATTGGAAATTCAGGGATCGGAGTTTCGAAAGGTATGGAAACTCTCTACTGTGGATTTTCGTGAATCATGAAATCTCGAAGAGAAATAGGAGTAGGACCCAATCCTTGGAGGAGGGTCATATGGCCCCATAGAGTTGAGGGATAATAGCCATTGGGCCCCAAATGGGTTTCGGGGTTTTGGGACTCAATATGTAGAGTTGCATGGTCAACACAACTCCTGGAATCACGAAGAGAGAAATGTCGAAAGGTGGGTCCCAAGTATCAGTTAGAGGATACGTGCGGTGGAAGGCAAAGGAGTGGTCAGAGTTCCAGATTCGAAATACCCCAGATTTGTGAAGACCGATGGATCTAGAGGAGGAGCGCAGGCGTTAACACCTCGACCCCTTCATCCTTCGCAAGTAACAATGGGATCCAGGACCACAGATCCAAGGATCTGTCAGAGCTCTATTGAGCCATCAGATCTAGAGGAATGGATCAACATTTTTTTATCTCTAGTTAAGGGGCGCATGGTTTAATTTTTTCGGCATTTTGTATTCTGGGAAACATAAGAGGGAGAGTCTTTCAACCCCCAGGGATGTGAAACTGCGAAAACGTGCCAGTCATTGGATCTGGAGCACAATGGCATGAGAGCTTCTAGATCAACGATACATGCATGGGGTTTAGTCCCTAGGAGGTGCTCATTAGATCAGATCTGGACCATTGGATCAGGGGAGGATCACAGCCGTTGATCTCATACATAAATTCCATATCAGAAATTCAGGGATCGAAGTTTCAAAAGGTATAGAAACTCTCTACTGTGGATTTTCGTGAATCATGAAATCTTGAAGAGCGATAGGAGTAGGACCCAATCCTTGGAGGAGGGTCATATGGCCCCATAGAGTTGAGGGCTAATAGCCATTGGGCCCCAAATGGGTTTTGGGGTTTTGGGACTCAAGATGTAGAGTTGCATGGTCAACACAACTCCTGGAATCACGAAGAGAGAAATGTTGAAAGGTGGGTCCCAAGTATTAGTCAGAGGATACATGTGGTGGAAGGCAAAGGAGTGGTCAGAGTTCCGGAAAACTTTCGAGTTCTGGGGATTCAAAAGGGAAAGGAGGAATGCTTACATCGTGATTCCCTGAATCGTGAAACCCCGAAATAATTTAGAGGAATAGCACCAGGTCATAGGACCGGTCATATGAAAAGAGAATCAAGGGAGGAGATAAGGATCTATTAGACCCTTTCGGGTTTCGGCATTTCAAAAGACAGAGAATAGGGGAATGCTTGCATCGTGATTCCCCAAAACGCGAAAGCCGAAAGCACCTTTTTTTGGTAAGGCCTATGGTCATAGAAAATGATCACATGGAGGAGGATAAAGGAAGGGATGGTCTGCGCTAGGCCCCATAGAAATTTGGAGATTTTTTCCCTCGAAGAAAAGATGAAAATTCCAGGTTGTCGTAGTGGGGGTGTGACAAATTGGTATCAGAGCATGGTTACAACACTTGGCCTTCTTGGGCTCATGAGAAAGTTGTGCAGAAACTCCATTTGAAGTACTCTTAAGAGGAGTAACCCTCTATCTTAACCTCCTTTATCAAAATTAAAAGTTAAGAATGAAAATTCCTATTGTGTGTATGCATTTAAAAAATATGAATTATGCACCAGTTGTGAATGAATACAATGTTGACTAACAACAAGTATGTTTTTTTTTTTAATAGGCAGACAAGTGGACGATCAACTGCGGGAAACTACAGATGGATAGAATGGTGATGCACCATGAAGTGGGGTATGGCTCCCACAATAGAGACAAAGAGTCTAATGAAAGGAGAGCGGTGGAGACCCCTCTAGATCTAGTTGAGACTGTGAGGAGCCTCATGGTCGAACTATAGAGCTGTAAGGATGACAACGAGAGGTTGATAAAATAGAAAGAAAATAAAATGAAGATTAATGCAGTCTTTCTACAGAGATTATTCGACATACAAAGACAATTGCAACATGGACCTGACACCAGTCACATGGACCAATGACAGACAAAGAGAAGACGAAGCCCATCTGGGATACGAAAACATGGTCTTTTAAGTGGCTACACTGGGAGGATCACCTCGAGAAAGGTCCACCCCAGAGATAAGGGAAAAGCGTCGGACGATTCCTCTGGAAAGGAAACTAGTGACTCAGAGGGATCTTCTAGTAGCATAACTAGTTCTTATTCCTGAAGAAAACACAAGAAGTAAAATCATTCAAAAAATCATAATCTCGAAGAATTCAAGAAGGCCAAACCACCCTCTTTCGACGGTGAAATAAAGAAGGGAGAGGAAGCAGAGGCCTGGCTTCTTAGACTAAAAAAGTATTTTAGAGTCCATGACTTCTCAGAAAATTTGAAGGCCCGAGTAGCCACTTTCAACTTGAATGGGAAGGCTTCCATTTGGTGGGAAGACCTTAAGAATGTAAAAGGGATTTACGAAGAAGACTTATCTTGGGAACGGTTTGAGAAATACTTAAGGAAGAAGTATCTGTCGGAAAAGTATTTCGATGAAAAGACTAAAGAATTCTATGAACTCAAGCTGGGGAAACGCACCATAGAGGAATATGTCAGCAGATTCTTCGAGTTGCTGAGGTACGTACCCTATATAAAATCATAAAAGGAAAAGGTGCAACAATTCATCAGTGGACTACCTAAGGACTATCAGAATAGGATTGAGTTTGAGGAGCCAAAGACCCTAGAAGACACTATTCGAAAG
Organism: Picea engelmannii; assembly: GCA_009831015.1. NCBI lineage: Eukaryota > Viridiplantae > Streptophyta > Pinopsida > Pinales > Pinaceae > Picea > Picea engelmannii. Next base: position 21,884 of record ML820064.1, on the reverse strand, counting down.
GCAATATATTTTTATGAATGTCTTGGGAATTGGATAGAACCTCGTGAAGGTTGGAAGCAGAAGAATAGTTCAGGATTCCAGAAAAAGGGGTTTAATTCCCCAATATTCAAAAACTATAAAAAGAACTCAAGGATGAGCTTCCCAATCTGAAGTGTACACCATCATAATTTCCCCTCCCAGATCAGAAATAAACCTTTTGGATCTACCCCAGGAAAGATTGATAACCTGAAGAAAGAACCCTTGAAATGTTGGGGTTGTGGAACATCTACTGAGGGACTGCCCGCACTAACAACAGAACAGTAAGAGAATTTACAACGTTCAAGAAGCTACCACCGTCAATGGCGTGGCCAGAAGTATGCCGCAAATTTATGCAGTCGTGGATAATAAACAAGATGATCACCAAGCTTCAATGGTGGAGATGGAAGGTATGATCACCAACCATCTAGTGTCTATTCTAATTGACCCTGGTTCAAATTTGAGTTATATAACTCCTAAGGCTATTGATAAGTGTAAATTACAACCACATAAACATGCCAAGCCATGGTTGGTACAGTTAGCCACCGGCACCAAAAGAAAGGTAATGGAGGTCATACCATCTTGCCAATTCACTATGGGTGAATTCCCCACCCAAGCAACCCTTAACATACTACCCCTAGGATCATATGACCTGTTGATTGGTATGGAATGGCTAGCCACATATAAAGCCAGATTGGATTGTTACCATAAAACCTTAGAATGTGTAAGTGAAGATGGAAGAAGGACAACCCTTCCAGGGATCCAAAAACCTGTCTCAGTGAGGCGAATATCAACCCTTCAAATGAGAAAGTATTGCAGAAAGGGATGTCCACTATATGCGATACAAGTGTTGGAATCAGTTGAATATGACAAACCAAGCCTCAAAGACCACCCCAAACTAAGAGAATATAGAGATGTGTTTCCATAAGAGGTATCGAGTCTACCTCCGAGAAGGGACATTGACTTCTTGATAGAACTTGCACCAGGAGCAGTGTCAGTGTCTAGGACACCCTATAGAATGAGCACACCTGAGCTAGTTGAGCTTAAAATGGAACTAAAATAAATGATGGAAAAAGTCTATATCTGACCCAATGTGTCCCCGTGGGGAGCACCAGTTCTTTTTGTGAAGAAGAAAGATGGTACCCTTCGACTGTGCATAGATTATAGACAACTCAATAAGGTAACCATAATGAACAAGTACCCCTTACCCCGGATTGATGACCTATTCAATCAATTGGGAGGTGCTTCCATATTCTCAAAGATTGACTTGAGATATGGATACCATCAAGTCCGAATCAAGAGTGAAGACATCCACAAAAATGCTTTTAGGATGAGATATGGTCACTACGAGTTTGTGGTAGTACCATTTGGATTAACCAATACCATAAATTTAATCAGCTCTATGCCAAATTTAGCAAGTGTGACTTTTTCCAGAAGAAAATACACTACTTGGGCCATGTCATATCTAAAGAAGGAGTAGCAGTAGAACCTGCCAATATCAGGTCTATCATGGAGTGGCCTACCCCAAAGGACGTTTCAGATATCAGATCCTTTATGGGCTTAACATGATACTATAGGAGGTTTATAAAAGGATTCTCCAAGATTGGTTGTCCAATCATTGCCCTCCAGAAGAAGGGAGTTAAATTCCGTTGGACCCCAAAATGTGAAGAAAAGTTTCAGTCCCTAAAACATCTACTGACCCATGCACCCATGTTGAAGATCACCGATCCCGAAGCTGACTTCCTAGTGTGCACAAATGCCTGCAAGGAAGGGCTCAGAGGAGTCCTTATGCAAGGAGGAAGTGTAGTCTGTTATGAATCCTGAAAATTGAATGAGCACGAAGTCAACTATGTGACCCGTGATCTAGAGTTGGTTGCCATAGTGCACGCCATAAAAATGTGGAGGCATTACCTCCAGGGAAGGAAATTTGTACTTATGACAGACCACTATGGATTGCAACATTTGTTTGACCAACCAAAACTCAATGCCAGACAATCTAGGTGGATGGCCCTCCTTAGTGAGTTTGATTTTGAAATCAAACATATTAAAGGAAAGGAAAATAAGGTGGCTGATGCCCTTAGCAAAAGTATGAAAACAATTCACCTGACAGTGGTGAGCACCTATGAGGCAAATGTCAAGGAAAGAGTCAGGAATTCACAAGAAACAGACACATTCTTCCAGACCGTGACCTCATACCTGAATCAAGAACCCACAGGGATAAAGTATGAAGGCTACCAGATGATAGATGGAGGTCTGATAACTTATTGAAATAGATTGCATATTCCATATTGGGATGACTTGAAGAGGTTCATAATGGATGAACTACATAAAATACCATATACTGGTCACCCGAGATATCAGAAGATGATCACGACAACTAGGAAACAATTCTATTGGAATGGGTTAAAGAAAGACATAGCTAACTATTTATCTAAGTGCCTAGAATGCCAACAGGTTAAAGCAAAACACCGGCACCCAGCCAGATTATTACAACCTCTACCAATCCTGGAATGGAAATGGGAGACCATCTCCATGGATTTCATCACCGAACTACCAACATCGGCCAGGCAGAATGACACCATCATGGTGGTGGTGGATAAATTTAGCAAGTCCACCCATTTTATCATCGTCAAATCAACTTGAAAGGCAATAGATAGCGCCAACATATTCATGAAGGATATATTCAAACTACATGGTATGCCTAAAAAGATCGTGTCTGACAGAGACACGAAATTTACTTCCAACTTTTGGAAATCCTTAATGGTTGGTCTAGAGACCAAATTATTGTTTAGCATAGCCTATCACCCTCAAACCGATGGACAGACGGAAAGAGTGAACCAAATATTAGAAAACATGATAAGAATGCATGTAATGCATCAACCTAAAAAGTGGGAAGATTTCCTGCCATTGGTAGAATTTGCCTACAATAACGGCTACCAAGAATTCCTGAAGATGAGTCCTTTCGAAGTCCTCTATGGTAGGCCGTGCAATAGTCTAGTCAGTTGGAGTAACCCAGTAAAGAGAATTACTATTGGACCCGACATGTTGAAAGAAATGGAACAACAAGTGATTCAAATAAAGCAAAATCTAAAGGTCGATCAGAACAGACAGAAAAGTTATGCCGACCGAAAGAGAACTCCAAGAGAATTGAAGACGAGAGACCACGTATATCTCAGAGTTAGGCCCAAGAAGAGTTCCCTGAGGATGGGAGCTTGTGAAAAGTTGGCACATAGGTATTGCAGACCCTTTGAAGTTCTAGATAGAGTGGGACCTGTAGCCTATATGCTAGGACTTCTTCCCACAGTAAAAGCACATAATGTTTTTCATGTTTCATTATTGAAGAAATATGTACACGATTCTAATCATATAATTGACTGGTATGTGATCCAAGTGGAACTGGAGGGAGAATTCCTGCCAGAACCTTAATGCATACTAGACAGAAAGGAAACCACACTCAGGAACCGAACCATTGCACAGGTCAAGGTGCAGTGGAAACATTTTGACCCAGATGAAGCTACGTGGGAAATGAAAGATGCCATGAAACAAGCATATCTGGTTTTGTTTACTTATGTACACACATGACATATTGATAGATATAACATCGAGGATGATGTTCCTTTAAAGGGGAGGGAATTGTAACACCCTGTTTCCCCTAGTCTATAAAAATAATTATATTAGCCAAGAACTATGGCAAACTCAAAGATGTGAATGTTTGATTTGATGGACCTTTGTATAAAAGGTTGATGAATGTAAGTTATGTTATGAATATGTGTTGCATGACTATTGGGGAGGGGATGTGCTAAAATAGACCACGATGGCTAATGAGAGGTGGTGGAAGGGACCTGGAATGGTTGCGTTAACTTCCACCGAACCAATTCCATACTGGTTTTTACTTGCTCAAAGACCAAAGCAACTCTCTGAGCCTAGAATAAATTACCTGTCAAGATGGTACGTCAGGAGGCTCCTCAAGAGTTAATGAGGGGATGGGGGTGAACTTCCCATCCGTAGAATCTCTCAGACCTGACCACGGATGGGGGAATTCGCGCCACACACAATCTTCCAGAAAAGGTAAGAAAGGAAGTGTGCGGGAAAGAGGAGAAAAACATGAGCAATAGGGAACGCAAAAGAGAACCGAAGGAACTATGGAAATACAGGGAGTTCTGAACAGAGGAGAGTGAGAGTAACCTTCATCCTTGACTTCCATTGAGCTATAATTAGGAGAGTGAATCTCAAGCATCGTGGTCTAGCTGGGGGGTGGCTAGTGGTAAATCCGTTTGGAGTCACTGAGCCTATGGTTGGGTGGAAACGAGCACCCTTCTCAGCAGTCGCGTCACACCTGGTGTTTTTTATAAGTGTTTATTTCTTGTATTTTGAATTGAATATCTTGGATGCATGCTCATGTTTATATGCTAATAAATGGCTTTTGTATAGAAGTGATTTCCTTGTGTTTTGATTGGGAACAATGGATGCATGTTTATACTTATATGACCATAATCGATTTATGTATAGAATGAATAAGTTCAGAATACGAGTTCGTTCCCTTGAGAATTGTCCCATCTAGTTGACTCACGCTCTATCCTGGTTTAATTTCCGAAGGCACCTTCTTCCGGGCAGTTTCCTCACATTTCAGAGTCAAAGTGAGTTCCTTGAAAATAATACCTATATAGTAAACCCACGAGTTTACTTTACCCCGGTCACAAAATTCATAGCTCAGTGAATTAGGAAGGCATCTTAGTCTGGTCACCAAGCCTAGGGATAATTACCCAAGAATCATCTAAAGGTCCAGATGACCTAGATATGGAAACCTTGTACAAGAAAGAGTATTCCTCTCAGGTTTCGAAGTCGTGGGAGTTCGAAGCCCTGAGAGGTTGAATCTCATGAATCAAGCTCAGAAAGGATAGCAAGCCCAAATATCAAAAGAGAATACCCCATTATTTGGTAAGAGAACAGTCGGAATCATTTTGGAAATACCCCAGATTTGTGAAGATCGATGGATCTAGAGGAGGAGCGCATGCATTAACACCTCGACCCCTTCATCCTTCGTAAGTAGCGATGGGATCCAGGACTACAGATCCAAGGATCTGTCGGAGCTCTATTGAGCAGTCAAATATGGAGGCATGGATCAACATCTGTTGATCTCTAGGTAAGGTGTGCATGGTTTAAGTTTTTCAGCATTTCGTATACCGGGAAATATAAGAGGGAGAGTCTTTCGACCCCCAGGGATGTGAAACTGTGAAAATGTGCCATCCATTGGATCTATAGCACAGTGGCATGAGATCCGCTGGATAAAGGATACATGCATGGGGTTTAGTCCCTAGGAGGTGTTCGTAAGATCATATCTAGACCGTTAGATTAGGGGAGGCTCAAAGCCGTTGATCTCATACATAAATTCCCATATTGGAAATTCAACGATCGGAGTTTCGAAAGGTAAGGAAACTCTCTGCTATGGATTTTCATGAATCAGAAAATTATGAAGAGTGATAGGAGTAGGACCTAATGCTTTGAGGAGGGTCATATGGCCCCATAGAGTTGATGGATAATAGCCATTGGGCCCCAAACATGTTTCGGGGTTTCGAGACTCAAGAGGTAGAGTTGCATGGTCAACTCAACTCTCGGAATCATGAAGAGAGAAATGTCGAAAGGTGGGTCCCAAGTATCAGTCAGAGGATACGTGTAGTGGAATTCAAAGGAGTGGTTAGAGTTCTAGAAACTTTTCGAGTTTTGGGGATTCGAAAGGGAAAGGAGGAACGCTTGCATCATGATTCCCCGAATCAAAAAACCCAGAAAGCATTTAGAGGAATAGCACCAGGTCATAGGACCAGTCATATGAAAAGTGACTCAAGGGAGGAGCTAAGGATCTGTTAGACCCTTTCAGGATTTGGCATTTCGAAAGACAGAGAATAGGGGAACGCTTGCATCGTGATTCCCCGAATCATGAAAGCCGGAAGCATCTTTTTTTGGTAAGGCCTGTGGTCATTTCCAACGATCACATGGAGGAGGATAAGGGAAGGGATGGTCTGCACTAGGCCCCATAGAAATTCAGGGATTCTGTCCCTCAAAGAAAAGACAAAAAATCTAGGTTGCCATAGTAGGGGTGTGACAACACCACTAATCATTGGTAGAAGAGAGCACACCACTAATCATTGGTAGTGTGTGTGGTGAATATCAATTTCCATGAGTATTAAATGGATCATGAAGTAACTATTTGGGGAAAAGACAAAATATTGAACTTCTCCATGAAATATAAAAATTGTGAGCAATGACATGACCACCGAGCAAAAGAGGAAAATTTAGAATTTCTTCATGAAATATGAAAATATGGCTATACCTTCATGATATAGACAACAAAACTCTCTTAGAAACTTTGATATATTTGAAATCTTATAATATCATTTTCACTTTCTTTTTCAATAAACTCCAATTTTTTTTTGTTGGTTTGTAACATTGTAAAAATGCTACCACTATCATGCTATTTTTTAGCCATGGTATTACTCATTTTGTAGAGGAGTGTTGGGTA
>ML820063.1:91988-106025 GCA_009831015.1 Picea engelmannii | reverse complement strand
TTGAGATACATACCCCGAGTTCCAAGGAAGTAAGGCCCATTGCAAAAAATCAAGTCATGGTCTTCTTTTGGTTCAAATAAGAAATCATAAAAATCTTTGTTGTAAAAATAACAAGATAATTTACCCTTGATCAAAACCATCCAATTCTTTTCAACCCAGATACCCATCGATATGTGAGAGGACCATATACCCATAAATTTCTTGATAAGGCCCCTTTCAATAAGAGCTAAAGCCATATGATGGGGAGCAACAGAGAGAAAAATGACCTTTGGAAGTTGATCAAGTTGTTTGACAAATTGTGAGGGCTGAGATTTCTAGATAGATTTTCTCAAAGAAGAGATGAGAGAACGAAACACTACATCTTTGAAATTTGAATCAAGAGGAAGACAACCCCCTCCTAACATCCAAGCCATGGCCAAGTGACCCATGTGGCCCTGAGAAGCAACACTGCTAAGGTTTCAAAGCAACACGAGGTTGTCTTTTTATAACATGTGCTATCCTCATTGTCAATTAACCACTGAATTATGATAAATTTAACCATAAGCAAATTTTTAAAGCTAATTAAATAAAATCATAAATTAGAACATCAAAACTACAATACCCACCCTCATCATTATCTTAATAAAAACTTAAGAATCTTTATCTTAGTAAAACCATGCATAAAAAAAAATGATTAAATAAAATCATAAATTAGGACCTCAAAACTACAAGACCCACCCTTGTCATTTTCCTAATAAAAATATTACAAATACCCCATCTTTATCTCTTTATCTTAGTCAAACTATGCACACAAGGAGATTCAGTTTTACTTTAAGTTTACAACCATAAAAGACAAATGAGCCTAAATGGAGAGTACAAAATCTTTCACAATGTTGCACACGATTTATCTTATGTTGCCATGTCGGTTGGAACTTGTGGTCAATATTAATAAATCGTTGTCATGACGAAATCCAACACATTGTCATGTGAATTGACAAGATTAATAATGGATTAGTGCTTGCTAAAAGTAGTGTTAATTTAATTAATCAGTTTTGACTTAATTAATCCAACACATTGTCATGTGAATTGACAAGATTTAATAATGGATTAGTGCTTGCTAAAAGTAGTGTTAATTTAATTAATCAGTTTGACTTAATTAACTAGACAGTAGACCCGTAAATATGTAAGCCAGTGTAGTTTTAGTATTAAATTTATTTTTCAGTGGACAAAAGATTCTCTTCAACCTGAGTTGGATCCCATTCGAAACAACAACGTAACAAAACTGCACACATCCTTAAATCTGCAACAAGTGAATTAAAAGCTGTAGCTAGTGAATTAAAAGCTGCAGCTAGTGAATTAAAATCCTCGAAGCTGTCGGTGCGCTTTATTCTCTTTCCACCTTTCGATTGTTTGGGCCGGCAGCCAGGCATTATCTCAGAACGTGTTTCTCTACATGTGGACAAGCTGTGTTGATAAGTAGTCTCGAATCTCCACCCGTGTCTACAATTAGCCAATCGATCTTTATATACATGGCTCTGACGCATAATTTCACCATGATATCAGGAGGATCATTCAGTATGGGAGGATAATCATCAGGACCACAGCTATTCTTATGAAATAAGTGGGAAACAGTTTTCCATCGTTTGCACAGGCTCAGACATAAAATTTTGATCCTGAGACACTTTCTTATAGTGGCAATAGATTATTCGGAAGTTTATATTCCTGAGTTGGTAGAACATATTTCACGGAAGAGGCATGGAGAGACCTGGTTTAACTCAGGTTCATGGCACTGACAGAGATTCGTTGAAGGAACCACTTATTGAAACTCAGTTGCTTTCCACGATTGAAGACGAACACAAGTCTGGTATTTATGAAGTAGAGCCTTCGGATGATGTGAGGGTCACTGCAGGGGTTGTATGGGAAGAAGTCAAAAGGCTGTGCTGGTTAGCAGGACCTATGATTGCAGTGACTCTGTTTCAGTATAGCTTGCGGATGATATCTGTTATGATGGTGGGGCACCTGGGAGAGCTTGCACTTTCCAGTGCTTCTATTGCCACTTCTTTTGCAAATGTTACCGGGTTACATGTGCTGGTATGATTACAAACTTTGTTATTGTTGTCTGCTTTGCTGGCATTTGGTGTTTTACAGGGTACTCATTTATGAGGTTTAGTTTGTTCAAACAAGGGAGGATTGGAATGAACGTTAAACTAAACCATTGTCTTATTTTTGTTGTTTTTGCTCTTCCATGACTGTAACTATAATCACACCAAGGTTTTTATTTGGACCCTTCTATTTCTGTTTTAATATTTATGTGAAATCCACCCAAGGTGGACTAAAATGCTGCAAACTCTACATATTCCTGAAAGTCCCCAACGATCTATTTTAGGAACTCTATATCTATCTACTATCCACTGGGAGCTATTCTATCAGGTTTCATTTCAGTTAGATTTTCCAGGCAAAGATTGATATTCCACTTATTTAAATTGTTTTTATGTAATAAGTTTAATATGACCTGCAAAATCCCTTACTGGGTAATTGAATGGTGGCACAGTCAAGGGTTGCCAAAAAAACCACCTACCGCACAACCTCCTTCACATTGTAGGGCAATATGATCTACAAACAAGAAGAAAAAATAAAATTAATTGTTCTCCCAAGAGTGTAGAAGAGAAATCTGATTTTTTGTATGACTTTTAAAATAGAAACACGATTTTTATGTTTTTTTATGATTTTTAAAATAAAAACACAAAGCCATATATATGAAATCTTTCTTATTAAGATTCTCTAACATCTTTTCTAATTTCAAAAACTAAGTTGAGGTATTTCCTTACACACTAGTCCTATCTATCCCGAATCTCTAAGGCAATTTCTTCTTTTTTTTCACTAGTGGTGCATGATTGCACTTACAACTAGATTATTCAACTAATTTTTAGTTATTTATGATTGCAATTACAACTAGATTATTCAACTAATTCTTAGTTATTTATGAGATAGACTATCATTACTTTTAGATTTTTCCATCTATCCCTAACCTTTCAGGCAATTCCTTTTTTTTTTCACTAGTGGTGCATGATTGCACTTACAAGTAGATTATTTAACTAATTCTTAGTTATATATGAGATAAACTATCATTACTTTTAGATTCTTCCCTCTATCCCTAACCTCTAAGGCATTTCCTTCTTTTTTTTCACTAGTGGTGCATGATTGCACTTACAAGTAGATTATTCAACTGTATGAGATAGACTATCATTACTTTTAGATTCTTCCATCAATCCCGAACCTCTAAGGGCAATTCCTTTTTTTTTTCACTAGTGGTGCATGATTGCACTTACAACTAGATTATTCAACTAATTCTTGGTTATGTATGAGATAGACTATCATTGCTTTTAGATTCTTCACGGTCAACTAATGATACTATTAATATGTATTTTCTCTTAATGAAATGGTTTGGCATTATCTTCCCCTTTTCAAGATTAAGATATATAATTATTTTCTCTTAATGAATTTTTCACTAGTGGTGCATGATTGCACTTACAATTAGATTATTCAACTAATTCTTGGCTATGTATGAGATAGACTATCATTACTTTTAGATTCTTCATGGTCAACTAATGATAATATTAATATTTATTTTCTCTTAATGAAATGGTTTGGCATTATCTTCCCCTTTTCAAGATTAAGATATATAATTATTTTCTCTTAATGAAATGGTTTGGCATTATCTTCCCCATTAAGATATATAAGATGAGAATTAGATGGTTTGGCATTATCTTCCCCTTTTCAAGATTAAGATATATAAGATGTGAACATGAAACACAATTTCCAAAGAGATATTAAAGATGAATTACACCATAATTATTTATAGAATAATAGAACCTCTTTAAAATAACCCCAATACATTTCATATGTCCAAATCATATGTTCTTATCTCAATAATGACTATATTGACCTCTATATATGTCTATTTTCACTCATTTCAAATACGGGCCTTTTATTAGGACAACTCCTCTTACATATACATTTATCTCATTATATATACATTAAACTTTCATATATACCCTCCTTAGAGTCATATCATAGTACCCTTCTCTTATTTCTCCTTTTGAAACTGAATGGTGATATTTTCCATCAATTATTTCTTATTTCTACAATTTTTGCTTGAATTTCTTCTTTGATATCATCATCATTTAGGGATTCTTCAACAATTTTATTCATTTCTTCATTAATGATCTTTGATTATGTCTCTTGTAGGTGCATTTTCACATTCTTAACATCATTAAGAAGTTATTGATTATGCTTATGCAACCTTTTGATTTTATCTTTATTTTTCATTTCTTCACTTCACTCATCATTTTCCCACTTTCTTTTGCTAATATTTTTGTCCTTTAATTTATCAACCAACTTCATCAATTCATGATTAATGTAATGATACTCCTTAATCCATTCTTTTAGTTCTTCATTATCCTTTTGCAATTTGGAAATTTCTTCTTTATCTTCATTCAATTTGTCTTTATTTCTACAAAAGATTGGTATTGACATTGGTTCTTATTTGGGGTCCAACCAAAATCGGAAAATCCTCAACTTAAAACTCTCCAAAACATTCAATATTTAACCAATTAATCATATATATCTTACTAATATATTCCCCTATGTTTCCTCTTCCCAACAGATTTTGAATCAACTCAATTGGATTTTCCAATCAAAAGTTATGCTAATTTTAAATCAACATACCTTGTAAACCTTGATTTGGGCACTATTGCTTGCAATAGCCTATTATATCTTCCTTTCATTGTCACACGTCTCACTAATTTTTATGGGCCCAGAGAAAGTTATGATGTTTTTCCCAAAACTTGTTGATTTGACACCTTTTAATAGAGTGAACTTGTACAATATGCCACATCTAATTTTACATATCTAATTCTAAAATTTTGACCTAAAACACTTTGGTCCATCTTGTTTCCAATGTTGTTGGTGGCACTCAATTTGGACCTCTCTAGATTCAGATATCATTGTTTTACCAAAAACACATATTTGAGATTAGTTTCCAGACTAGACAGAAATCCTAACTTCCATAGCATGTAACCCCCAACGTATAGTGAACTAGAATCTAAAAAATTTACCTAATTTACTTCGCTATGTCCTCTATGCATGTTGAAAATTTGTCTCATTGAAAATGGCCTAAAGAAAAAAAAAATTAAAATGAAAATGGTAAGATGGCTTGTTTAAAGGAGCAAACCAAGGAGCATCTACGATATCAAATGTTATGTACCAAATCCTTAAATTAGTATAATAAACTAGAGTACACACAATGTCCACAAGATGTGAGCATGAGGCATAAATTCCAAAGATATAATAGAGATGAGTTACACAATAACTCATATAATAGGAGAACCTCCTCCAATAATTCCAATACATTTCATATATCCAACTAATATGGTCATCAAGAATCATTATATTGACCTCTATATGTACCTTTTCTCGCTCATCGACCATCTGGACCCTTTATTAGGCCAACATCTAATACATATATATTTACCACATTACATATACATTTAGCCCTATATATTTCCTCCTTGGGATCATATCAAACACAATTGGTGATATTAAGCTTCCAAGATCCCAAATACTACTTTCAACTTCATCTTATGGTGGTAATCGTATGCTCATCCAACACTTCAAAGATTTCCTCTGGGTCTTTCATTGGAAGATGTGACACCTAGTCTTCAACCTGCTCCCCTTCTTCCCTACCTTCATTAAATTCATATAAATCTGCAACATTAAAAATATTAGAGATATTTATATCCACTCACAATTCAAGTTCATAGACATTATCACATAATTTCCTTATGATTTTGTAGGGACCAATGTTCTTATACTTCGATTTGTTATATGTTTAGGTAGGAAACTTTTATGTCCTCATATCCACCATTACTTGCTCATCTACTTCAAACGATATTTCTTATGGATTCATGTGCTTTATCTTTGGAGATTTGGTTGGTTGCTTGTAGTTTCTTTCTGTCATATTCACGTATATTTGCATGTGTAGAAAATACATTTTCATCATTACTTATCCTCTCCTTCAAAGACATGTCCACCAAATCCATCAATCCTTTGGGAATATTTCGATATACAATATGGAATGGGGAAATTCATGTAGATTATTTGAATGCAATATCATCTTATGGAAACATCAAAATCCCATTGTCCTGACTTGTTCCTTGCAAGGAATTTCAATCAATTTCCCAAACTCTTATTCACAACCTCAATTTGTCTATTGTCCTGGGGATGATAGGTAAAATTGTATTGCAACTTTGTTTCCATTCTTTTCCAAAGGTTTAGCCAATAATGCTTTAGAAATTTAGAGTCTTTTTTTGAAGTGATTATCTTAGGAAATCTATACAATCTCACAATTTCCTTTAAAAAAAATTTAGTGACCTTAGATGCCTCACTTATCCCTTTTGTAGGGCATAAATGAACCATTATAGAGAATCTATCAACCATTGCAAATATGGAATCATTACCTCTTTGAATTTGAGGTAAACCTAAAACAAAATTTGTAACATCCATGAATGCCTTCCTCGACCATTAGGGCACTACCAATGAAATTCTTTACTTCATTTACAATTCAAATTTTCCAATTGTGAGCTCGAACAAACTACCAACAGTTGCATAATGGAATTAACATGCGACATAGTTGCATCATTCCCATTATAGGAAAACAAATAGAATAAACATTCATGTGCAACCATTCTTAAAAATTTCTCAACAAGGAATCATCCACATGCACGAATGATATCATTGATAAAAATGAATTAAACTACAAATTATAGGCAAAAAAATCCTACACATGAATAAATAACAATACTTGTTGGTATCCAATTGTTTCCCACCAAACTGGTTGCTAAGGAGTGATTCATTGTCCAATCATAAGAATCAACAGATGGATTCCACACCCAATCCAAACTAATCTCACTTATCCCAACCCATTTCTCTCATGAGAACATACTTGGCCCCAAAACAGTCAATGAGCGACAATAACAGGGTTGCAAGTTTACTAGTGTTTTCTTTAGTTGTTGTGGACATTCCAAACATTGTTTTTCCCTAAAAAACGTTCCATTTTCTCTCTTATTTTTAGCAACAATCCCTAAACTTCCACAGGTTCTTACCAACCATGTGTACATGGGATTACCTTTCCCTTTGCAAGCATAACAACCATGGTTTCACATAGGTTCATTTATCAACCAGAAGATGAATATACTCGTAACATGGAAGAGGAATGTTGAATGGAATGAATGCCTCCTCCCTACAAATGGATGAATAAAAGGAAAATAGAGACCTTTTATTGCATGAGATCTACTCTCTCCTCAAGGATGTGACAATTTGTTCTTGTTACAGGGTTGCCGAATGTACAAGGCAAGGATGTGGTGGTAGGCAGGCTGACCAAATATGTGTACTTCTTTGCCATTCCTTCAAAGTACAGGGCATCTCAGGTAGCTGACATATTCTTCAGGGAGGTGTTCAAACTACATGGTCTTCCAAGGAACATAGTCAATGACCGAGATAGCAGGTTTCTCAGCGCATTTTGGCAGGAGTTGTTCAGGTTATCCGGGACAGAGTTGACATCTAGTACCAACTATCACCCCCAGACGGATGGGCAGACCGAAATAGTAAACAAATGGATTCAGGGGTACATGAAGAACTATGTGTCAGGACAAGAGAGGACGTGGATAAAATGGTTGCATCTCGAGGAGCATTGTTACAACACCACTCATCACATGTCCATTGGGATGAGTCCATTTAGGGCATTGTATGGCTACGACGCCCCATAATTTTTGGATTTGGCGTTTGGGGAGAGTAGAGCCCCCAAGGCCAAAGATTGGTTGCAAGAGATCTAGGACATCTTGAGAAATCTTGAAGGAGTGCAGGTTGCTCAAAATCAACAAAAGATGTATTTAGATAGGAACAGGGTGGAGCGCAACTTTGAGGCTAAGGACTTAGTCTTTCTCAAGTTGTAACCTTATATGTTGATGTTTTGGTAGTTGCAGGAGGTATTGACCTCGAGTATAACCTTTGTGCTTAGAATAGAAGATTCTGGAAGCAAGAGAACCATTAAACATATGTGGAAATACCCTATAAGAGAAGTTGGCCCAAGGAGAATGATAATAAAGAATTAGAAGGCTCCAGAAAGAGAAGTTGGCCCCACATGAAAAGTCACTTGGACAGGCTAGTATAAATAGAGGTAAGGCACTACCTCATTTGCACACTCTTACTCACTCAGTTAGGGCGCAAGTCTGAGGAGCAGCAGTTGCAGTGGTGACGCAGAAGGAGGTGCTTTTCTAAGGAAGGTGACTCAGCAATTGCAGTGGTGAAGTCTCTCCTTGCTCAGTCTTTCTGGTATCTCTCTCTTGTGCGTTTCTCTTGGTGAAGGTACGCTCTATTGGTATTGTGTTGTTGTTGCAGCCGTGTTGGTATTTATGGCTGGGGTGTTGCTTCGTGTACGAAATCTATCTAAGAAAAGGTTATTGTGCTCGAAGGTGGTACGTGTAAGTGCCTATGGTTGGGTGACAATGGTGTAACATTGTCTATGGTAAAAGGAGCATACCAAAATTTTAACATGGTATCAGAGTTGGTTTCCTTCAGAATGGTCTAACCACTAGAAGGAAGATTGTCAGTTTCCCTATTGTCAAGCTCGTTGAGCACTTACAAAGCCACTAAGGAGGGCACATCTTTCCCCCAGATTAGATCTCCAAAATTCAAAAGTTTGAAAATTAGGGTTTCCTCGTAAAACCCTAGGTCAAGACATTTGGGCATTTAAAAGCTGAAGTTGGAGCAGATCCTTGAAGATGGGAGGTCGTCCTTGGCATAGCGCACTCACTGGTAAGTCCAAAATTCATTTCTACAAAGTTTCAATTTTTGTCATATTTCTAGATCCGGTTTCAATTGGGAGTCATTCTATCAAGCAACAGAAATGACTCCCAGCACTAAGCTTAATGAGAAGCTTGAGGGTTATGATAACTTCCGATCATGGAAATATAGAGTAATGCTCATTCTAGAAGAGAATGATCTAGAAGGCTTCATTGAAGAAGAAGTTCAAGAGCCAGAGGGAGATGAGGCTAAAGCAAAGCAGAAGAAGAACCTGGTTAAAGCAAAAAGGATTATTGCAGATTCTATCAAGGATCACTTAATCCCTCATGTCTCATCATTGAAGACTCCAAAACAAATGTTTGATGCTTTATCCCGATTATATGAAGGCAAGAATATCAACCGGAAGATGACATTGAGGACATGACTCAAGAATGTGAAGATGCAGAATTCAGAAACCATTCAATCCTACTTCACGAGACTATCTCAAATCAAAGAATAACTTGAAGCCATTGGAGACACAATTGAAGAAGTTGAGCTTATAATGACTACATTGAATGGTCTCCCAAAGTCTTGGGAATCATTTATTCAGGGAATCTGTTCCAGAAGAAAACTAACAAAGTTTAGCAGACTATGGGAAGATTGCACTCAAGAAGAAGCTAGATTGGCAGCAAGAGAAGAAAAGTTGGGTGATGATGAAAATCAAGCACTAGCAGCAAATACACGAAATGGAAAGAGCAGAAAAGAGGTTCATTCCCACCAGAAGTTTCAAAAGTCACAAAAGGCACAAAAGACTCAAAAGGATTATTCAAGTTACAAATGCTTCAATTGCCATAA
The DNA here is from genome assembly GCA_009831015.1 of Picea engelmannii. Lineage (NCBI taxonomy): Eukaryota > Viridiplantae > Streptophyta > Pinopsida > Pinales > Pinaceae > Picea > Picea engelmannii. The sequence goes on along the minus strand of ML820063.1, from coordinate 96,350 downwards.
GATGGGACACATTGCTAGAAATTGTCCTCACGTAAAAGATCAGATCAGAAAAGGAAAGTATAAAAGACATCATGCACATGCCATAGAAGACGATGAACCTATTCAGAAGAAAGCAAAAGAAGATGATTCAAGTGAAGAATATGTATTGATATCAGCTCGCTCTTACAGGGACAGTCACTCATGGAAGTGACACATGACTTATTGATAGTGGTGCTTCTAAGCACATGACTGGTTACAAGAATTCTCTTTCAAAACTGGTTCAGAAGGATTCACCTCATAAGGTGAAGCTCGATGATGACTATCAATATCCCATTAAAGGGGTAGGAGAAGCCTCCTACAAGTTGGATTCCGGAAAGTCTATGAAGATGAAAGATATCTTGTATGTACATGGTTTGAAGAAGAATCTCCTTTCTATCACAGCATTGGATGAGAAAGGATTCAGAGTTGCTTTCATTGATGGTGAAGTTCTTATGTGGTCAAGAGGAAAGTCTATTGATGATGATGTTGTGATTGGTGTTCAAGAAGGTCTATACAAATTAAAGGGACACTCAGATTCAGGATTAGTTCACAGTACAATAAATCCTAGTGAGCATTACCGATTGAATTTTTATGCTTGTTCAATTTGTTGACTTTCTTTTCATTTTAAAATAGCATAAGCATCATTAAGCATAAAACCTAACCATAAATTGCATCATACAAATATCCAAGATCACAAGAAGATAACCATGCACAAGATACACGAGATATCCTCGGAAACCCTTCTTCTCAAGGGAGAAAAACCCAACTACAACCTTTCACTAGATAATAAATTATCTAAGAGAAAATACCATCACCAAGAAGAAGTGCGCTAGAATCCCAAGAGGCTAGCGCTATACAAGAGAGAAGAATAGTCCAAGTGAGCGCTACTCAAGAGAGAGAAAGTGATCCAAGTGTTATGAACAAAATGAGAGATAGTTCTCTCTATTTATACAAGTCCAATGTGAACTTATCCTATCCAAAAGGTGTCTCTTCATCCAGGCCGACTTTAGTTGTTTAGGTCTTCTACACAAGACGTTGAGCTTCTTCTTTTCTTTGGGCATCATAGTGAAAGGTTGCATCAATATGTCACACATGGCTGCACCCAGTTTGGATATCCTCATCTCTTCTAAGGGATATGACCCACTAGAACAAGTCATCATCATCGTCAAGGGTTGATCCCTCATGACGTGTCCACTTGGTCAACTCCCAAGTGACATGTCCACATGGTTTGCTCCCATGGGACATTGGGTGCCACCCCAGGACAGCTTGCCACTCCTTTGACAAGTGTCATGCTCAACTCCGTCTCAGAGGAGAGTTCTCCAAGTCGACCCATCCCGATATGGGAAGAAGATCAGGGGCATCCCCACAGATCGACCCAACCCATCCACCTGGGGAGAAGACCCATCTTAGGTCGACCCAACCCAACACAACTGAGGAGAAGCCCCGTCTCGGGTCAACCTAGTTCAGTCCATCGAGGAGAAGATAGGGAGAAGGCACAGGTCGACCCAACCCACTGCTCTGGGGAGAAGACCTGAAGAATGTCTCACGAAGTTGTAATCATCAACACACTTCACTTAGTGGGTATGTATATTATGTTTCATTTATTGATGATTTCTCACATAAAAATTGGATTTATTTCTTGAAAACAAAAAGCGAAGTATTCAGCAAGTTAAAGGAATTCAAAGCCCTTGTAGAAAATCTTTCTGAAAAGAAGATAAAGATTTTGAGGTTAGATAATGGAGAGTTCATTTCAAATGAATTCAAAGCATTCTATAGAGAAGTTGGGATTAAGAGGGAGCTCACTACTCCCTACAATCCTCAGCAGAATGGTGTGGCAGAAAGAAAGAATCGAGCCATAATGAAAGCAGTGAAGGCTATGATTCATGATCAAGACTTACCTATGCATCTATGGGTAGAAGCAGCCCGAACCGCTATATATGTGCAGAACAGAAGTCCTCATCGTGTACTTGGGAACAAGACACCAGAAGAAATGTTTACAGGAGAAAAGACAGAGGTCACCGACATGAGGATATTTGGTTGTCCAGTGTATGTGCATGTTCCCAAAGATAAGAGATCGAAGTTGGATCCTTCAGGCAAGAAGGGTATATTTGTTGGATATAGTGAGACATTGAAGGCATATAGAGTCTACATCTCTGGTTACAGACAGACCGAGATTAGCATAGATGTTACATTCGATGAGGATACAACATTTAGTAGATCGAGGCAACATCATACAAATGAGATCCATGATGAGGAGCCTGAAGCTCCTAGAGTTGTAGATACAGATGCAGGTAATGATGTTGTGCTAGAAGAGCATGGTCGAGAGGACCATGACATGGCAGAACCACAAAGACCCTGTAGAAATGAGTACGAAGAAAAGAAGACCAGCTTGGGCTCGTGAGATTATTCAGGATGCCGAGAAGTATGGTCCTTCAGATGGATCTTTCAAAGAAAGCAAGAAACCTTGACCATATTCCAGTTACGTGGCATTGTTATGTGATATCATTGATGTTGAGCCTACCTGTTATGAAGAGGCTGTAGAGAAGAAAGTATGGAAGGATGCCATGATTGAGGAATACCACTTCATCATTAAGAATGATGTTTGTGATGTGCTTCTGAGACCGAAAGAGAAATTAGTTGTGAGTTCCAAATGGATCTACAATGAAACATTCAACAGATGGAAATATCGAGAAGTACAAGGCAAGATTCGTGGCTCATGGGTTCTCCCAGAAAGAAGGAATAGATTATGAGGAGACATTTCTCCTATGGTGAGATACACTTCGATTAGAAATACACTTGCGATAGTTGCAGTAATGAAAAGGAAGATACATCAGATGGACGTGAAGACAGTTTTTTTTTTTTGATGGTGTAGTAGAAGAGGAAGTGTACGTGGAGTAGCCACAAGGATTCGAGACACATGACAGGCAGACACATGTGTGTAGATTGAAGAAAGCCTTGTATGGATTGAAACAACCACCTAGGGCATGGTACAGTAGAATTGTGTAATGTCCCCACTTTGGGACATCATTATATTACAAAGTGTTATGATGACCAGAGTAGCCAGATGGAGGTTATAACAATTACAGGAGCTATTGAGGGGTATTTTGGGGTCCGGCTTGCATCGCTCATCATATTTCATCATTATGATCCATTCCGCACAACTTGGCTTTGGTTCCGTTGCATTCCGACGATTTCCGTGATTTTGAGTTATTTTGGGCTATAGGTTAATTAAATTCACTAAGGAGGTCATATTGGGCATAATACTTGGAGGAACCTCTTAGTGTAATAGCTCATTAGAATCTGGAGGAACAACACTATAGGATAGGATGATGGGAAGTGACTTTCAGTGGCCAGGGAAGCCACAAGGAGAGATAAACTACTTTTCAGAGGTAAAATGGTTAATTAATTAATTAAAGTGATTTAATTAATAATTAAATAAAGTAAAAGTCACTTTGGAGAGACAAGGTGAGTAGGGAGGATAAAAGAGAGATAGGGGTCTCTATTCTCTCATTATGTTGTTTATCATTTTGATATCTGGCTTCTTGCTAGTGAGCCCATGCACTTGGAGGTTTTGAGGGTTGACTTAACAAACCCTAGAGATCAACTCGGTGGTGAAAGATCCCACCCAACCTGGTCCAAGATTGGTCACGGAGGTGAAAGATTCCTCCCTCACAATTCTACATCAGATCTACTCAGCTTCAGAGGGGTTCTACATCAGCCATAGGTTCAAAGAGAGCTAGGGCGCAGCTTCAAGAGGGTTTCTAGCAGGAGGGCGCACCACCTTGAGGAGAGGAGCTCATTCCAGGCATATGAGAAGGATCCAGAGCAAAAAAACTTCTGGGTATTATTTGTATGGCCTAGGGCGCCTTTTCCAGCATGTTCCAAAGGAGGTTTCACTGTTATCTTATTTATTGGAGCTCAGTACATGTGCAGAGAGAGGAGGGAACACCATTGATTGAGGATCCAGTCATTTGGAGGGTCAGATGATAGATCTCTACCATTCAGCCCAAGACTCTACCAGGGGGTTTCCAGTGGCCCGATCTATAGTTTGGTATCTTTTCTAGAGTGTTTTGAGGCCATCTTCATAGAGGCCGAATTCTTGGATCTTCAATCATCTAGGAGGGCGCAAGCCAAACCAGGGGATTGTTTATTTGGAGGGTCATACCTTCACCGTTCAACTTGAGACTTTACCAATGGTTTGGTATTGGCCCTGTTGCCGCCTTATACACACCTTTGGGAGACGTGGAAGAAATCTTCAATCCACTCGGTGTGTCCTTGGGGGCAAGTGAGAGTTAAGGTGCTGTCACCTAATCCTCAACTCCTCCGTCTAGGCCAACTCCTAGC
>ML820063.1:49793-63742 GCA_009831015.1 Picea engelmannii | reverse complement strand
TGTGTAATGCAGTGAGCCAGAGATATGGACATCCCTATGGATGTGCCCCTAGTGGATGAGCACTAGTGGGTGTATAAGATCCCTTGCTATATTTTTCAAGAGTCAGACCTGCCTGTAACCCTAATTGTAATGTAAAGGGTACAGGTCGGCCCCACCTTAATGTGACTAGTAATTAATGTAAAAGATAATTAATTTGGTTAATATTAATTATATTATAATCTAGTGAGGTCGGCCCTGTTGTGCCAATAGACACTTTTGTTGACAGGTTCAGTTTAGTATAAGTGAAGGTAGATTCCCCATTGTGGAATCATATCTTTCACATCAGTTTGGAAATTTCAGCAAGTACACCTTCTTGGGAAAAGTGCGCACCTCTCTTGGGCGCTAATTTTCTAGGGTTTGAGAACCCTCTTGTGTGCTAGGTCTTATTAATGGTGAAGGTCTTTCTCTTGAAGAATATAGAAAAGGATTTGGCTGGGTTTTCTTCCCTTGTTGAGAAGGGTTTCCCAGGATACTTCTTGTGTTCTTGTGCATGGTGTTTCTTCTTGTGATCTTGGTTGTTGCAACATTATTGTTTATGGTTAAGTGAAATGCTAAAAATGGAATGAACTTCATGCTTAACCTAGCTTATTGAAAAATCAACACATTAATCCTTTGACATCAATGACAATAATTCCAACATTATCCACTACAAACCCTAGCAAATCCTCCTAGTTCTTTGCAAGCTTCAAAATGATTAAGGGGAGGATTCTCCACTAGTAATCCTCCAAGGGCTTTTAGAAATGGACCTGTCAAGAAGAGAGAAAGAGGGCACACCACCAACACTACAAAAGTAACACCACACTTGCAACCTTCCAAATAAAATACCACAAGGAATTGAAGAGACCACTTACTCATCAAATTGATTCACAAAACCATTGATCCATGAACATCCATCCATGCAAAACATCACAAGACAAATCTTCAAGAGACCTTGATTCCATGGGTAAGAGCTCGAATTCTTGTTGCTAGATTTAGGCATTTAGCGAAAACTTTCACAATTTTGTCTACCTTTGCCAGTTTCTCTCAAGTGGGTTTGAGCCTCTGCTTCCAAGTTAGTTACAGATATACATTACCATGGGCATATACTCAACTTTGAAAATTAAAATCCGTCTGAAAATTTCATGGGCATGTTGTACTATATTCAACAAATTTTAAGGTCCAAACCACCATTAGCATGCTACAGGTTCGTAGACCCTTCGAGAGTTGAAACTTGAACCTACTGAATTTTATTAAACTTGTCCACAAGATTTAGTATTAATCTAGCTTGGGAATTTAATCCATTATCTCATCATCAAGGATGCCTATGTCATTGGGTGGAGCCAGTTGGCAATCGGGCGGTCACGCAAGTAGCCGCATTTCTCAACTATTCAGGGATTAGTTGTGGTGTGTCAGCGAAAGGCATCTTCTCATCAGGGTTTTTGTCTGATCCTTTTCCTTACCTAGGGCTTGGAGGTTCTCACTCGTCGGTGCCCTCCTCAGGGGTTGGTTTGGTGCTTGGTTTGGACCCAAGGCTATCGTCTTCGGGACCCTCGACTCTTGGATCCCAGTGGAATCATTCGCAAGTGTTTCCTTCTACTTACCCTTTTTCTTCCTAGGCAAAGGTTTCCTTGGAATCTGAGCTATGGGAAAAGGCAGGGCACAGTCAATCAAATATAGGGTTCTTTGGCTCCTTCTCTACCGATTTTTGTGGTGCAGAGAACCTAGGGAGTGCTAGTCCCATTTGGAGTGGGCCCCTTCAACGAATCATCTTTGAGGTTGGTCTGGCTTTTCCCCCACTTTCAACTCCTCTCGGATCAAGATGTGCACTGGCCTTGGCGGGTTTCATTGATTCATTGTTGGTACACTCAAGGTTATCTGATCGGGTTGAAGAAAGTGTGGCGGTAGACAAAACCCTTGGAGACAAAGCGGGATAAGGCTCTCTTAGGGCATAAGACAACTCATCTGGTTCACATATTCAATAAATTCCACATCACAAAAAGAATAGGTGCGTAAAACCAGAGGGAAGTCGGTCAAGTTAGTGTTGGGGGCGGATATCACAATGCCCCAAGTGGTGGAAATGGCTACTTTGGTTGTGGTGGGAAATGCGCGGGACCATCATTTCAATATAAAAACGTTGAAGGAGTGGGTTGCTACCCATTGGTCAAATTCTTTAGGCCATCTGTCGATGATTCAGTTATTAGCTCGGGGTTGCTTTCTTCTCAAATTTGGGAAAGCAGAGGAGGCGGATTGGGCATTGAAATCGACTTGGAGCATCGACTCAACTCCCATTTTATTAAAAAATGGACACCCTTATTTGATGTAGGAAAGGAGAGACTAGATGTAATCCCCATTTGGGTGCGCCTCCCAGGGCTCCCTGCGGAGTTCTGGACTAGAAATAGTTTCAAGGAGATTGGGAATGCACTGGGCACATTCCTTGATACAAACATGTCATTCCTTGAATCGAGCGAACTCATAGTTGAATGCATTCTGGTCTCCTTAAACTTAAGGGAAGGACTGGCGGAGGATCTAGGGATTGTTATGGGAGACAAAACCTTCATGCAAAGATTTGACTACGATGACGTTCCTTTCAGGTGTCGGCGGTGCCATCAATATGGTCATGTTGTCAGCCAATGTCACCTACCCTTCAAAGGTCAGTATGGAGTCGGATCTTAGTCGGTTAGAAAAAGACCGGTGTCCCTGGATGGGTGGGTGTCAAGGGGGCACGTCGATATGCAGGATTGGGAGATGTCATTGAGTTCGAAGGTCGAGGGAGATATTGACGAAGGAGCAGCAGGGGGGAAAACTTCCAAGTTCTCAACAAAATTTCAGTACGATTTGGATCAAGACTCTGAGAAGTCTCCTATGGACTGCTCTTCAGCCATGGTACAAAAGCTCGGAAACACACATCTTCAAGGTATGTGTTCTTTTCCTCCCCAGTCTATTAATGTTCTGATTAATTCTTTGTCTATCTTGGGGAAAGATTGGTTGGGCTCACTCAAAAACCTCTCCTTATCCTTGCTCGGTCATGACTATCCCATCACCAACTTCTCCCTTGCCCATGTCCACCCCCCATCCGCTTCGATGAGGCTCATACAAGACTTTGAATCGTCACGAGAGAACTTTGAATCATCAAGAGGTGGTCGTTGTTTATAATCTCAAAAGCAGAGCTATCCCTGGTTCATTGGAATCGAACCTTCGAGCTGAAGGTTTAGGGATGAATCCCTTGCCACCCTCTGGGAACAAGGGAAAGGGACACAAGTCACATTTTTCAAAGGCCCATAATAGGGCGTTGGTGGACATGGAGTGAGGGAAACAACTTTCCATCCCAGGGGCACTTAGAGCATCGAAAGCCCCAACAGGGGTTTCCCCATGAAAATCCTTTCCTTCAATTGTAGGGGTGTGGCGAGCCCTTCCAAAAAATCGGCCCTGAAGAGACTGGTGGACTCCAATCAGCCTAACATTATTCTTCTACAAGAAACTCTGGTTGGTGGTGATGCTATCGTAACCCTGTTAGAGTCCCTCTTCAAGCAATGGAGTTTTATTGGTATGGATGCTAGAGGACGTTCGGGCGGCCTAGCAGTTGGGTGGAATAATAGATTTGTAAAAATTATAAACTCCTGGAGGTTTGAATCTGGTTTAGGTGTCGAAATATGCAATCCAGATTTGGGGATGGTTTTCACAATTTTAAACATATACGAGCCATATGTCGATAGGGTTCCTTTTTGGGATACTCTTACTCAAAAATCTTTTTTTGCCTGTGATAGCCTCATCCTAGGTGGAGATCTAAATTTCTCCCTAGGATCAGTGGAGGTATGGGCTCTGTTGACCACCTATTTTGACTAGGGGTCAACTCCATGTTCCATGAAGATATGTACCTAGTGGTACAACCATTTTGAATATTTTTTTTCAACGGGGCAAATTTTGCCCCTGACACGCTTTTCTATGTAATCGGAATTTTTGCTCCCCTGCATGGGATAATATTGTAATATGCTAGCATGAGTCGATTTTTGTCTAGTTACCAAGGAATTTATCATTAGGGAATTCCTTTCATCGAGTGTTTTTTTTCCTCATGTAATTAACCTTGCTTAACTGCAATTTTAATTATCCTTGAGTTTTTCACTCACAATAATTATCCAAAGTGGTGAAAGGCATTCTAATGATTGAGCCCAAGGGGTAACTAAGGTCTATAAGTGTTTTAAATGACCATGCTAGACATTTCCTAGAGTCTTGCGGAATTCCGTTAAGTTTTGATAGGATTTTTTAAATAATTAAAATTCCCGCAAACTGGAGATTTTTAATTATTTTGTGTGTAAAATGTAAAATAGTGGTCCTTGGGGATTTTGTATAAGGGTATCAATACTCAAATCAAATGGTTTATGAACCCCTCAACCCTTGGACCAAGTCTCAGCTCATTTGGACAAATTTTGCTAGCCCATTGTCCATGAGGAGTCCAAGTCAATAAAAAATCAGCATGTAATTGGCTTAATTAAAATGGCCAAATTTTGTAAAAGTCACTAAAGTCATGAGAGAGAGTGGGAAAAGGATTCCTAGTGTCTTTCCTAAGTTGGGAAAGTGATTTTCCACTTAAAAAACACCCCCTTGCTAAGCCAACAACCCAAGATGACCATTTCTTAAGAAGAGGGGCACCCCCTTTGCTCATGAACTCATGGGAAATTAAAAATATAGCATGAGGGCCCTCAAAACTTTGGATGTACCCCCCATTAACCCTAAATTTACCTTTGATGAGTGGGAAAGGTGTTTTCCCCTTTCCCCACTCACCCCTCATCCCTTAATTCACTCACTAACCCTAAAAGTGCGCCCCCCTTGAAGAGACCCTCCTCCATTTGATGGATGACACTTGGAGCTCATCCAAGTGGGGTTTGTTGCCGTCCTTATACACACTTGCAAACGTGAGCTAAGTCTGGCTCACTTAGTGTGTCCTTGGAGGCACAATGCCTAGGTGCACATCCCACGCTGTCACTTTGACCGGAACCTCTTTTGTCTAGGCTTACTCCTAGTAAAGCCAAAAGGGGTAGACCTTAGTTACTAGATGTGTTAGAGTTAGGTTCTAGGAGTTAATTTTAATTTGTTAAGGTTAGAGGGGATTCTAATCCTAATATGCTAAGGCAACCATGCAAGATGCAAGGGTTAGCATGAGAAGCAAGCCTTTTCCCTAGGTCAACTAAGACTAGTGCCTAGAAATTGGGCAAGGGGTCAACTATGTTCAAGGGTTGTTTATTACAAAAGATTACAAGTTACAATTTTACAAGAAAGAATAACTCAATAAAAGAATACCATGTATAATTATTTACAAGATTTACAATTTAGAGATGATAGATTACAACAACAAGCTAACCAAGTTTACATTCAATGTGTGCAGGATATAAAAGATTAAAGCATATCACCACATATACAAGATCATCATCAACACATTACTTCATCAACAGATTCCAAAGTTTAAGAGAATTAAACACAACTATTATGAAGAGTATTGGAGACAATCTACACTCTTAATTATTAAGCCCCCCAAGTATTCTATTAGATTTGGTCAAGGGTTTAATAGTTAGGCTTTTCTTAAGATTTGCAAATTTTATTAGCTTTCACCAAAGCCTCCTCCTCCTGTTGCCAAATAACTGCTGGATGCTCAAGATAGTATGGCAACGAGGCCAACCCTAGCGGAACCAGTCAGCCCTGACAGTAAGAGTACTTCTCAGAGAGGACACCCACCTGGAGCGCCACAGGACAATCCCCTGCCACTACCCTCCATTGTTTTCCTCAAACCCATTTTAGATGGTGAAGATGGTGGTCTAAGGTACCCTAAAGTAGTCTATTAAGTATATATAACAATTAGGTAGACTTTCAAGTGATTTAAAGAGTGTTTAGAAGGTTTTAAAGTACTTTTTCAGTGCAAAATAATGAGATGGCCGAAACTGTTACTTGCTCCAAGAGTGTGTTGCTTAAGCTTTAAACAATGAGTGAATCAACACATATAAAGCAAATAAGAGAGATAGCTGAAAGAAATAGAGATTATCACATGCACATAAATAGAAGCTTGCTTAGAGACAATAGATCAATGGCAAGAACAACTTGCCTTAAGAGATGAAGAAAAGAAAATTTAGGTGTTTTCCTACTTAACCATTCAACAAAATCCAAGCCCAAGACGTGGCTATCAATAGATATGAGCAATGCACCAATAAACCACTTATGTGTTAAGCACCTTAAGATGTATTAAGCATGAAAGTAAAACGTGTGTTTCAGAGATATTAAGAGCTTGAAGAGAAATGAACTAAGCAAGATCCAAATATAAGAACTTAAGTGTGTTGCCCAATGGGCTTAAGATGAGAGATTAGATCTAAAATGTAATGTCCCCCACCTCTTGATAGAGAGGTGATGAGGAGACTCAGTGGTCTGGGCACCCCCACTAGGTCATAGTCTCACATTGAGGGGTAAGGTCAACTAGACTAAAGTTATATTTTTAAGTTGACTTGAGAAAGAAAAAGGATAAAAAGAGTAAATGATAACTCAACAGAAGAATAGAAGTTAACCCTGGGAGTTAACCTAACTCAACAGAGAATTAGAAGGAAAAGTATAAGTAAGAGGCTGGGACGCACCTATTATTCATTCTGGATTTGGTATATTGCTTGTTATTGCTCTTGAGCATTCAGTTTGGGAGTTTTGCTGTACAAACCCTTGTGAGCAACTCAGTGGTGAAATATCCACTCACCTTGTTCCACAACTTGGTCTTGGGGATGAAAGATTCCTCCACACCATTCTACTCTCAACATATTTCCATCTAGCGCTTCAGAAGATAGCAGGGCCGTACTGTTCTTGTGTTTTCAGCAAGGGCGCACCATCATCTAGAGAAGGGTTCGATCTAGCTTATCAGGAGAGCCTGTGGCCATTTCGACACTTGGGTTTTATTTGCAGGGGCACAACCATCATTTTGAGGGTTTTTCTGGAGAGTTATAACCATCAGATATTTAGCTTCAGATTGGGACGTCTTGGAGGCAAAGGGGGTGTCCTATGATTCAGTAAATCTCAGATCTAGAGAGCTTCACTTAGAATCTGAGTCCCTCTCCTACAGGGTTTTCATAGCCCAATCTACATTCCTGGGGAGTTTCAGGGCATTTGAAGGCCTTTCTCATCAGATCCGAATTACCTAGGGTTCCAGGCATCCAGGAGGGCGCAGCTTCAGGAGAAGATTCAGAGTTTGGAGGAGTTTGCCTTGGACGTTCAGCCTGAGACTTCAGGAGGATGATCTTATCACCCTGATCTATCATCTGGCCGAGTTTGGACTCGTTTGGAGTCTTCTTTCAATTGAGCCGATTTATTGAGGGTTTCAGCCTTCTATTGGAGCGTGGCATTCTTCAGCTGGAGGGATTGGCATTCAGATCTGCTTGTATTGATCTTCATTTCTTATTTAGCCTTTGGGATGCTTGTTTTGTATCAGCGAGAGCATTTTGTAGAAGCTCATACTTGTTATCTATTGGAGCCATCTGAGGATTATTCCAGATCTTCTCTTTCTATTGTATCTGATTCATGCTTCTATAATAAAGGTCAGATCTATGCTTGTGTTTTCTATATCTTGATTATATTGTGATCTTGCATGTATTGGATGAATATGGTATAAACATCATTTAAATAATTGGAAAACTTCAATAGACACCTGCACATTAGACAAATCAATGGTAGTTAGTGGTTCCAAGCAAAAAATTTGGCTTGGGATCATTACAGTGGTATCAGAGCTTCGATCCTCCAAACCTGTGGAAGGATCGGCGTATGCAGAGGTACAGCGGAATCTTTATGGGTCGAAGGAAGAAACCCAGCAATGAAACAGAGGCCGAAATGGAAGGGTCAGGGGATGACCATGAGCCTCAAGGCTTGGCTTTCCTAGCAGCCGAATTTGACAAGTTCCAACAAACCATAAACCGCACGGAAAGCACCTTGGTCCATCACTTAGGTGAGTACCAGGAAACCAACAGAAGGGGACAGGCCGAAATTTCTGAAACTTTGAAGAAGGTTGACGAGAACCTGCAGATGATGAACAAGAACCAATCCCGGATAACTGAACTTCTGATGCAAGTGACCCATCAAGGGAAGGACCCTGATATGTATGGAAATAAGGAGGCTGGTGGTTCCGGTGGAGTCCATGAGGAGATCAGATATAACTCGGAGAAAGCCCCCAGATCCGAAGGAAGTCTGGGAGGAGGCACGTCCAAGGGTCAGATGGGTAGCAGGGTCAATCCTAGGCCATACATGCCCATGTTCACAGATGAACAGCTAGGCTGACATTCGAGTAGCAGAGCTAACCCTAGACCGTACATGCCCACATTCACAGATGAGCAAGGGCAACAGGAACAGGTTGAAGACTTTGTGGAACAATTGGCGAGGAGTACCAAGGAGTACTACAGCTTGGATATGGGGGTTCAAAGACAGATGTCTCTAGATCAGTATTGCCAACTCAAGTTCAGAAATCAACCTAGGACGAACCACAGGGGCATTTTTGAGTTTGAACGAAGAGCAGGAAAGATAGAGATTCCATACTTTGATAGTAAGGTCAAGATGACAACACAATCTTGGGTGCAAAAGTTGGATACTTACCTGCAACTTAACCCCATGAGAGAGATGGAGGCCATCAAGTTTGCCACTATGTACTTGGATGGCAAGGCTCATGACTGGTGGTATCATGGACTCACCACACTTGGCCACAATCAGATTGTGTCCTATACAAAATTCACTCAGAGGCTCATTGATAGATTTGATCAAGGAGATCCTGAGCTACATTTTTGGGAGCTCACCCAACTCAAGCAAACAGGTACGACTAAGGCATATATTGATGAATTTCAGAGGTTGGCAGTGATGGTGCAAGATATGTCCCCGACCAGGCTCATGATGCTTTTCACAGAAGGGTTGATGGAACTCTTGAAGGGTTGGGTAAAGGCCTTCAAGCCTACCAACCTACAGGACGCCATTTGGAAGACGAGGGATTTGGGTCCAGCTGCTAAACCTAAATTCATACCCAGACCACCTCTTAACAATGGTGGAAGAGATCAAAGGCCTCCAATAAACTAGGGAGGACGTGACTCTAAGGGTTTTGACAGGGGTCGTGGCAGAATAGATGAAAACACTAGGAGAGAACTGAGGAGGAAGCAACTATGCTTCACATGCAAGGAACCATGGAACCCATCACACAAGTGCATGGGACGTGGTCAGGTGCACTACATTGAGGTCACTTCAGATAACGAAGAGGAAGATGAGATTGGCTAGATACAAAACATGGAGGCAGAAACCACAGAGGCAGTAGAGGAGGAACAGATCACAGGATAGGATAGTATGGCCACCTTGGCATCTATCAGTGGAGTGCCTAAGTATAACACCTTTCGAATGAGGGGGGTCTTGCAGGGACAGAGAGTTTCGATTTTGATTGATGGAGGAGCTTCCCACAATTTCATTGATGCAGCATTACTGAAGAGGAGGCACATACCACAGTAGAATTTGAAGGATTCAAAGTGGAGGTTGCAGGAGGAATCACTATGTCGTGCGACAGATACATTCCGGGCATGAAGCTTACCTTGGGTAGGCATGAGCTGATACAAGACGTCTATGTTATGGACCTTCCGGATACCAACATCATCCTAGGAGTACAGTGGCTCAGTACATTGGGACCTATCACTACAATTACAAAACCATGGAAATTTCATTCATAGAGGAGGGTGGACGAAAGGTAGTGCTTTGGGGTATGACAGGGAATGCTGCAAAGGTAGTCACGGCCAAGAGGATGGAGGCCATCTTTTGGAGAGAGGAGATAGTATATGTAGCGGAATGCAGGATTGTAACACGTATGGATGAGCAGGGCAAGGTTCACTACACCCCAGAGATCAAAGAAATCCTTGACAGGCACCACAAGGTGTTTGGGCCTATTCCTCCAGGGGTACCACCAGATAGGGGATTTGAGCACATTATTGAGCTAGAGGAAGGGGCCAAACCAGTTATCACCACACCATACAGACATCCCAAGAAGTACAAAGATGAGATAGAGAAGGCCATCAAGGAAATTCTAGACATGGGGCACATCAGGCCCAGCAGTAGCCCTTTTGCTTCTTCAGTAGTGCTGGTGAAGAAGACATATGGCACTATGAGGATCTGCATTGACTTCAGGGCCTTGAATAAAAAGACCATCAAAAATAGGTATCTGATACCAAGGATTGATGAACTGTTGGACGAATTGCATGGGGCCATCTACTTCACTAAGATTGATCTTCGTTCTGGCTATCATCAGATCAAGATGAGGGAGGAAGACATCTCAAAAACAACTTTTAGGTGTCATTACGACCATTATGAATTTTTGGTGATGCCCTTTGGCTTAACCAACGCCCCTGCTACGTTCCAATCATGTATGAACCATGTGTTCAACAAGCAGCTGAGGAAGCACCTGTTGGTATTTTTTGATGACTTGCTTATCTACAGCAAGACGTGGGAGGAGCATCTAAGGCATGTGGATCAGATCTTGTCAATCATGGAGGAACAGTCACTGTATGATAAGGAGTCCAAATGCAAGTTTGGAATGACAGAGGTCCTCTATTTAGGACACATTATAGGGGCAAAGGGGGTACAAGTACATCAGGAGAAAATACAAGCCATCAGGGAATGGCCTACTCCTAAGACACTCACATAATTGAAAGGATTTATGGGCATGTGCATGTATTACAGGAAGTTTGTCAAAGGATTTTCTCAGCTGTGTGCACCTTTCACCGATTTGACCAAGAAAGGAGCCTTCAAGTGGGACGAGGAGGCTCAGATAACGATGGATAAGATGAAGGAAGTGATGAGTACGTGCCCAGTCTTAGCCCTTCCAAATTTCAGCCTTCCTTTTACCTTGGAGTTTGATGCCTCAGGAGAAGGAATAGGGGCCGTACTGATGCAGAAGAGGCACCCTCTTGCCTATGAGAGTCGGAAACTCAAGGGTCCCGAGCTACTCTACAGCATTTATGACAAAGAAATGCTGACTATCATGCATGCACTAGCCAAATTCCGACAATACTTGGTTGGTGCTCGGTTTGTGGTCAAGTCAGATCATAACAGTCTCAAATATCTATTGGAGCAGAAGGATTTGAATGAGAGGCAGCAGAAATGGGTAAGCAGAATACAGGCCTACGATTTTGACATTGAATTTGTCAAAGGGAAGAACAATGTGGTGGTTGATGCATTATCCAGGAGGCCTTCCATCTTTTCCATGACCCGGGTATCAGTTGATTGGAAAGACCATCTGGTGATGGAGTATGCAAAGGATCAGTTCGCATGCCAGCTATTGGATGGACAGGTACAAGATGATAACCTCAAGGTTATGAATGACCTCATCTACTATAAGGACCAAATCTTTTTGGTTCCTAAATCAGCCTTCAAGGCTAAGATATTGCAGGCGTACCATAACTCACCAATGGGAGGACATCAGGGAATCAGCAAGACGTACAGGCAAGTGAGAGAACGGTTCTCATGGAAGGGCCTCAAGGAGGACGTGATTAAGCACGTCAAGGAGTGTACTACATGTCAGGAGAACAAAGATGAGCACACGCATCCAGCAGGACTACTACAACCCTTACCCATTCCGGAGCACAAATGGGAGAGCATATCCATGGATTTCATCACCGGGTTGCCAAAGACACGAGGGAAGGACTGCATTTTTGTAGTAGTGGACAGGTTGACCAAGTTCGGACACTTCTTTGCCATAGCTATTGACTTCAGTGCCGCACAGGTGTCCGAACTGTTCTTTAGGGAGATCTTCAGGTTGCACGGCCTCCCCAAGACCATTGTCAGCGACAGGGATAGCAGGTTCATGAGTACATTCTGGCAGGAATTATTCAGGTTGGTTGGTACGACTTTGACCCCTAGCAGCAGCTATCACCCTCAGACGGACGGACATACATAGATAGTCAACAAGTGGGTGGAAGGCTACCTCAGAAATTATGTGGCAGGACAACAGAAAGCGTGGGCCAGATGGTTGCATTTAGGAGAGTACTGCTACAACACTACCCAACACATGTCCATAGGCATGTCACCATTCAGGGCCTTGTATGGTTACGACCCTTTATGTTTTGGGGAGATTGCTTTCGGTGACAGCAGAGCACCTATGGTACAGGATTGGATACAGTAGAGCCAGGACATTCTCAGGGAGCTGAAGGATCATCTACAGAAAGCACAGAACCAACAAAAAGTCCAAGCAAACAAACACAGGGTTGATCGTTCTTTCGAGGTTGGTGACCTGGTCTACCTAAGGCTCCAACCATATAGGCAGGCATCCATCAAAAGGATCGTAGCAGACAAATTACAGCCACGTTTCTTCGGACCCTACAGAGTCAGCAGGAAGATAGGGGCCATAGCTTACGAGCTGGAGCTTCCACAGGGCAGCAAAATACACAATGTCTTCCATGTCTCCTGCCTTAAGAAATCCCTCGGCCAACACATCAGACCCATTGAGGTATTACCCTCCATGGATGAGGAGGGACAACTTGTTTTGATTTCGGAAGAGGTATTAGAAGTTCGAGAGAAGAGGCTCAGAAACTGAAGCATCAAGGAGTACCTGATCAGATGGAAGGATTTACCCATTGAGGATGCCACCTGGGAAAAGGAGCACGTGGTAAGAGAAGCAAGTTTGGAATTGCTCAAGGACAAGCAATTTGAAGTAGGGGAGACTGTAATGTCCCCCACCTCTTGATAGAGAGGTGATGAGGAGACTCAGTGGCCTAGGCACCCCCACTAGGTCATAGTCTCACACTGAGGGGTAAGGTCAACTAGACTAAAGTTATATGTTTAAGTTGACTTGAGAAAGAAAAAGGATAAAAAGAGTAAAAGATAACTCAACAGAAGAATAGAAGTTAACCCTGGGAGTTAACCTAACTCAACAGAGAATTAGAAGGAAAAGTATAAGTAAGAGGCTAGGGCACACCTATTATTCATTCTGGATTTGGTATATTGCTTGTTATTGCTCTTGAGCATTCAGTTTGGGGGTTTTGCTGTACAAACCCTTGTGAGCAACTCAGTGGTGAAATATCCACTCACCTTGTTACACAGCTTGGTCTCGGGGATGAAAGATTCCTCCACACCATTCTACTCTCAGCATATTTCCATCTAGTGCTTCAGAAGATAGCAAGGCCGTACTATTCTTGTGTTTTCAGCAAGGGCACACCATCATCTAGAGAAGGGTTCGATCCAGCTTATCAGGAGAGCCTGTGGCTATTCCGACACTTGGGTTTTATTTGCAGGGGCACAACCATCATTTTGAGGGTTTTTCTGGAGATTTATCACCATCAGATATTTAGCTTCAGATTAGGACGTCTTGGAGGCAAAGGGGGTGTCCTATGATTCAGTAAATCTCAGATCTAGAGAGCTTCACTTAGAATCTGAGTCTGAAACTTCTCCTACAGGGTTTTCATAGCCCGATCTACATTCCTGGGGAGTTTCAGGGCATTTGAAGGCCTTTCTCATAAGATCCGAATTACCTAGGGTTCCAGGCATCCAGGAGGGCACAGCTTCAGGAGAAGATTCAGAGTTTGGAGGAGTTTGCCTTGGACGTTCATCCTGAGACTTCAGGAGGATGATCTTATCACCCTGATCTATCATCTGGCCGAGTTTGGACTCGTTTGGAGTCTTCTTTCAGTTGGGTCGATTTATTGAGGGTTTCAGCCTTCTATTGGAGCGTGGCATTCTTCAGCTGGAGGGATTGGCATTCAGATCTGCTTGTATTGATCTTCATTTCTTATTCAGCCTTTGGGAGGCTTGTTTTGTATCAGTGGGAGCATTTTGTAGCAGCTCATACTTGTTATCTATTGGAGCCATCTGAGGATTATTCCAGATCTGCTCTTTCTATTGTATCTGATTCATGCTTCTATAATAAAGGTCAGATCTATGCTTGTGTTTTCTATATCTTGATTATA
>ML820063.1:30637-46499 GCA_009831015.1 Picea engelmannii | reverse complement strand
AATGAAAGAGATGTAACGCATACATAAGAAGGTTATAATGATCAAATGTGACACATACCATGATACCTCAGACCAACTACCTCATGGAGCAAGAACCTTTTCTGATGCAGGGCTAAGCCGGTAGTGATGGAGGGTGGTACTGCCGACAGGACAAAGCTGGCTGAGAAGAAGAAGAAGATGGGTCCTCCAGGACCATGCTTAGGTCGCTCCTGCTCCCGGTACTCCATGTCTAGGACCATGTGGGCCTCGAGACATGATCTCCTAGTTATCCCTAGATATCGGGGATAACAGGGATCATTACATAAAACATAAGCGTTAAGAACATTAAACCATTAGATCCATCACATCATATGAAAAATAAAATATTAACACTTATCCTTATCTATTTGGGTTGTTCCTCTCCCAACTAGGTAGGTTATTAGTTTATCTTAGCTTAGTTAGATTAAGTGTTCTTTAGATCTTAGTTATTATGGCAAACAAATGAGAGATGAGCAAGAGAGAAAGAAAACTAATCTACAAGCTAATCTATAAACAACCAAGCAAATACCCACGTCAAGGTTGAGAAGGTGCCCTCACCTTCTAAACCGTGTGGCCAAGCTAGATAGAACAGAAAAATGAAGAAAAAGGCTAGATCTAGCCCACGTCCTACCTACCCACAAGCTTAAAGAAGAGGGGAGGCCGTACCACTTCCCCTCTTACACCTTAAGCTTGTACAAACAAGCAAATAAGAAGGAAAAAGTGCACTTCTAGGCTAGAAAAAGACAAGAGGGGGTTAGAGATAGCTACCAAACTCCCCCAAGGGGTCTTGAAGTGTTGTGTGTGTCTCTTTGGGGCAGCCAAGAGCCTCCAACCAGATCTGATATACCTGTTAAAACAGCAAGCTTTGCTTGCTAGGATGGCTACACACAACCAAACGATGTTAAGGAAATCCTTGCCCTTTTGGAGCAAGAACTTTCCACAAGAAAAGATATAGATTTTAAATTATTTTGACCTATCTAAACCAAGATATGCTAGCTGAAAATGAGATGGATGTACAACAATATAAGAGAAAAGTAATAGATCTAGATAGTTGGAGTGTAGGAAAGCTTCAATTGACCCTTCCCTTCTAGGAGTTCCCAATGAAACTTCGAAGGTGAACCTGCAATACTCTTTCAAATCCAAGCATACAAGAAACAATACGTTGATGTAATGAAAATAAACGACACTTCAATTTAATTCACACATCAAGATATATAGACTAATAGGCATACGCACTACCAAACCTACTTAGATAACACTTTACCTAAGATCTAATGTTGCAAGAAATAAGAAACAACATTGAACAATATTACCTCCACTGCATAAGAATGACAAGCACACGCATTACCCTTCTTGTTATCCTCCAAAGCTTCTAAATGTTATTACCAAAGAAGTGATCTTGGAGAGGAATACTCCAAAACCCTAGAGCTAGAATGACAATGAAATGAATGAAATGAATAGAGAGAGAGAGGAAAATCAAGTATCATAACAATAGCTCAAGATATGGTGAGTTGGGGAGGAGAAAAGAGATCCATTTATACTTGGAGAGGCAAACCTACCTCTCTTGGATCTAAGCCAAGTGTCCACCACCAAGCAATAGAGTAGATCTCTAGGCTAGGGCACACCTCCTAGGGCTTGCACAATAGATCTAGGGTATAGAAAAATAGAAAAATAAATTAGATAGATCTAAGGGCATGTAGGAAGTGTGGGATTTGTGCCAAGGGATGTGAAGAGACTCAAATAATTTTTTAATAATTATTTGTGGAGTTTCTAGATGAGGGAGGGCGCACCACTCTTGGAGGGTGCACCTCTTGGGATGAGGAAAAGGAGATGAGAGGTGAGGAATGAAAGTAGGATGTTGGGATCACACAAAGGCTCAAGGAGAAGCATGGGATCCGTGCTAAGGTGAGGTGAAGAGTCTCACAAATAAAAAACGTAACTTTTATTGGAGAGACAAAAAGGAGGGCGTAACTCTCTTGGAGAGCACTCCCCATGGTCAAAACTCAACCCAAATGTAAGTATGGGTGAGGTGGAGTGATAAGGATCACCACTAGGGATGATAACAAGGCTAAATGAAATGAAAGAATAGGAGAGGGGGCCACACTCAAGTCCCAATTAAATTAAAAAAAAAAAAACGTCAATCCGCCTAAGGGGGCGCAACTTTTGAGTGTGGAGGTTGGAAAAGGGGTTAAACAAGGTTGAAAAGGGTTGGGAGGCTAAGGTTATGCTTAGGGGGTCTCTCTCTAACCATCATTTCAACATTTCACATCATCTAACTCATTATTACAATTTTACATCTTGCCATGTTTGGACTTTAGCAATTAAAATTGTTGTTTTAGACTGACTGACACTCTAGGTGGACTAACCCATGGATAAAGTTGTCTGACCAAGCTGAAACTTGATCCATGGATGTAGGGGGTGTTATTCCATTTCTTTTGAGCACAAATACCACAATCAAAAGTCCAAGGATCCATTTTTTACAATTCTTGCCAAAAAATAATTAATTAATTAAATAATTAAACCTCCAAACTTAGGGAAATTTAATTAAAAATTAATTGATTAAAAAAAAACTAACCTAGACTCGACGGAATTCCGCGAAACTTTCTATGATGTCTTGCATGGTCATTTACAATGAATTCCCTATATAGTTACCAAAACATAAGCCCACTAGAACGTCGTTCACCACTTTGGAGGACATATGTAAAGTGTGAGGGAAAAATTCAAGGGAAATCAGTAAGACTGAAAAACCCACTGATATCCTGAGGATAAAAAACCCTCGGTGAAAGGAACTCTCCCAGTGAACCAATCCCAAGGTAACTGACCTAGACATGACTCATGCAGACCTATTACATTATTAACCCACGCAGGGGTGTGGAAATTCCAATTACAAAAACAAGTGCTGGGCCAAACACAACCCTGTAGAACCAACAGTCTTCGACAATCATGGCATCTGACGATGCATCTCTTCATGGCACATGAGTTGACCATCGGTGCTAAATGGGCGGTCAACAGGGTCTCTCCTCTTCCTAATCTATAAAAGAGAGCCTCTCCTCCTCATTTCATCATCAACTCTTGGAGCAATTCTATTATGCCAAAATTCCTCTCATCCTCTCCCATCTCTCTTTCATGTTCTCATTGTAAATCTTGCTACAAGTATTTGTAGCAACATTTTGTAGATAATAAAAGAAGCTTTGGAGGATCTATTGTGTGCATTGGGAGTCTTCTTGATGCTCTTCATGGTGTTTGTGAGGTGATATTGTGCATTTCTTTTCTTGTATTTTCTTGCATTCACTAGTTTAGCTTGGAGGCCCAAGCAAAGTATTTTGCTTGGGAATAATTGTTGAAATATTGTGTAACTGCAAAGAATATTCTTATCCCCTTTTGTGGATAAAGTAAAAGATAATATATATATATTATATTGACAAGTCGGCCCCAAATAAAAGTATAGGTCAGCCCCAGTACAAAGTGAAATGACCAGCATAATAAAGCACCTCAACACCTCATTCCAACATCCAGTTTTGTGCACCTTCTCTGGTTTTCTGGGTATTGCGCAGTTTTTCAGGGTTTCAAGTCTTGTGCAAGGTGAAGAAGCGAAGGTGGATAAGGAGGAAGTTTTCTTAGGGTTTTACCCTATGGTTCTTTGATAATTTTTTGTTCTAGCATCATGGTAGTTTGTCTCTCGTAGAGAGAGAGTTATTTTGGTACTGTACTTGGTTGTTGAATCTATATTAAAGAAGTTTTGTTGGGTTTTCTTCCCCTCGAGGGTTTCCCAGGACAAATGCTTGTGTACTCTGTGATATTGTTTCTTTTAGTAAGATCCTTATTATGTTGTTGTTATAACTGTAATAGTTACTATTGAACCCGAGATTAATAATAACAGCTAAAGCAAGAAACTTAACATGGTATCGTAGCAGGCCTAAAAGAGCATTGTCGCAGATTCAGTCTTCAATTTTGTCGGGATTCAAAAATTAGGGTTTCTTGAATATTTGGAAATTTTGGCTACAAATCACATTGGGAATTGCACCCTTCCTAGGGGCATATTTTGGCCCAAGAATCGAAGATTTTCAGTGGGCAAAACTCTCGAAAAGTCAAACCCTAGTTTGACTTGGTATAAGAAAACCAGAACCATAATCCAGAATTTCGCAGGTCCAGTTTCAAGGGTCAGAAATTGGAATTTTCAGAAACTTACTATACCAGCGTACTCGCCTCAGTCCAACGCATCTTTTAGTGAGTTCAGTTTTCAGATCCAAGAAATTTGATTTTTCTATTATTTCTATAGCTCGGAGGGCTAGGGTTTCTACTACAAGAAAGAATAGCTATCGGTATGAGGGTAGAAGACAGGCTGGAAGGATCTAGAAACTTCAGATCTTGGAAGCATAGGTTGCAGATGATTCTAGACGAGAATGATCTCCTAGAACATGTTACAGTGGGTGTACCAGAACCAGAGGAAGAAGAGAAAAAGACCAAGCACAAGAAGAATGAAAAGAAAGCAAAGAGAATCGTGTCAGATTCAGTAAAGGATCACTTGATCCCTCATAAATCTGTCCTATAGACAGGAAGGAAAATGTATGAAGCACTCAACAGGTTATATGAAAGCAAAGACATTAGCCAGAATCTTGCCTTAAGAAATCAGCTTCGTAATATGAAGATGGAAGACTCAGAATCTGTCTCATCCTATCTTATGAGAGTTTCTCAGATTAGAGATCAACTTGCAGCTATTGGAGATGTCATTAGTGACAAAGAGTTTGTAACCACAACCCTAAATGGGTTTCCAAGATTTTGGATTCCTTTTGTACAAGGAGTGTGTGCAAGAAGCAAGTTACCCAAGTTTGATAAGTTATGGGCAGATTGCACACACGAAGAATCTAGACTTGCAGAACAACATAAGAGATTAATTGTTGATGAAGAGAAAGATCTTATAGTTCAAAAGAACAGAAGAATTTCCTTCAAGAAGAACAATAAAGAAGCTAACTCCGTAAGAGTTCCAGATAAGAAGAAAGATGTTTCAAAGATCAGATGCTACAACTGTCAAAAGTTGGGACCCTTTTCCTATGACTGTCCTCAAGGAAAAGGGAAAAGAAAGCATCAAGCACATGTGGCAGAGTAAGAGGAATCTCCTCCCTCAAAGAAAGCTTTAGTAGAAATTGAGAAATATGTACTTTAACTTGAAGATAGTTGATCTAAAGAAAGATAGCAAATGGTGGAGTCTGTGGAGCCTCCCCACACAAAAACAAAAGATAAGTATTCATGTTTATTTTTAGTATCTTGTTTACTTTAATACTTTATCATTGCAAGTTAGATTTTTGTGAGAATGTTAATTAACCTCATTTTATTTCAGTGTCTATGCAGATTTATCAAAGAAGAGGATAAAGAAAGAGATAAAATATTTATTTCAGGTATGATGACTCAGGAGAGTGACAAAGGTATGTGTTTAGATATGATAGTAAGGGAAAATTTGGTAATTTCATAGCTAGAGTGAAAAAGAGTTCAAAAGTCTTATTCATGATTAGGGTTTCATATGTGTACATGGTTGAACAAGTTTTGCTTAAGAAAAGATGTGTACTACTCTGTTAGAAATCATGATATAGTTTTATTTGATTACTGCTTATTGTTACTGAATGATTGGCTAAGTGACATATCTTAGAAAGCATACTGTAAGTAAGTTTACAGGTCTCAGAAGAAAGAACTTATGCCTTGACTTGCAGAAGTTAGACAGCATGAGAAGGATTTATGATATGGTGACAATCAGTAAGAACCAGACAGTATCCAATATTTATATAGGAGCAAGAGGCTCCTAAAGATGCAGAACAAAAATTTTCAAGATGAAGAGAAAGATGGATACTCAGATATTGTTGATGAGATGCAGGTAACTGCAGGTTGCTCCAGTACCGTTCTTATAGATGCAGAGGGAGCAGGTTGATCCAGTATGAAGTCAAAAAGAAAGAAATGTTCGAACTCAAGAAGGCATCCAGGATATTACAGAAGAGAACTTCAAGGATGATGATTATCAGATGTTACATAGTTAAAGAAGCTCTTAGTTTGGTGCAAGAGGGAGCTATATCTCCGAGTTAGAAATGGAGGATCGTGATTTGGTGCAGTTAGGAAAGCAGTGGTCCATGGAACAGTTTACTCAGTGGATGAGTAATGAGATATTTTGATCAAGATGAAAGTTATCTAGTAGATGGATGGTGCTAAGCAGATGGGTAGCATGGTATTATACCATGGAAAAATTTTGGACCACAAGAGATTTTTTTCAGATCCCATAGCTAGACCTTTGTAGAGAAGGAATGAGCAATCCCACAGGTAGACCTTCATAAAGAAGGAAAAGAGAAGAGACCTTCGTAGAGAAGGAAGAGACCTTCATAGAGAAGGGGAATGAGAAATTTGCCAAAGTTGGCCTCTGTCCAAGTGTTGAGTTTTGGATACTCTAGGGACATGCTAGAATACCCTCGTAGAGAGGAGTGTGGATGTTTCTCCAAGGGGCAGCGGGCAGATACTCTCCTTTGGCCAAGGATTGAGTAGCCTGGAACACAAACCTTGACCATGTGGAATGGTTAGTTGGCTCTTGAGGTTTGTGTCGTGATGCTGCGTGGATCATGGAACTGGAGTCTAGTCTTGCCCAGGGTAGCATCTTAGCTTCTCTAGTTCATGTGGGATGACTAGGAGTGAAGATATGGTAGTAGTCCTCCCCAGTGGATGGGTGAGATAGATGACTACAAGAGAAGGGAAAACATAAAAGGAATGGCAAAACCCATAGAATATCTTATGTGTGAAGATAAGACATCTTCTGTGTGAAGATAAGATATCTTCTGTGTGAAGATAAGAAAGAGTATCTTCTGCGTGAAGATGAAAGAAAGAAAGAGTATCGTTTGCGTGAAGATAAAGAGAACAAAACTTCTTTAATATGGATTCAAGGAGAACCAGTTAGTGATCGTGATGCTAGATGACCAAGTGGATTATATTGATGCCTCCTGTTATGCAGTTGATGTTGTTACCCAGTTGATGATTATCCAGTGGATGTTGTTACGCAGTTGATGATGTTATCCAGTTGATGTTGTTGTCCAGTTGATGATGATTATCCAGTTGATGATATTACCCAGATGATATTGTTCAGTTGATGATGACATCCAGTGACCTGTCAAAAGATAAAGAATATCCTTCTTGTTAAGAGGGAGTGTTGAAATATTGTGTGACTGCCAAGAATATTCTTATCCCCTTTTGTGGATAAAGTAAAAGATAAAATATATATATTATATTGACAAGTCGGCCCCAAATAAAAGTATAGGTCGGCCCCAGTAAAAAGTGAAATGACCAGTATAAATACAGCACCCCAGCACCTCATTCCAACATCCAGTTTTGCGCACCTTCTCTGGTTTTCTGGGTATTGCGCAGTTTTTCAGGGTTTCAAGTCTTGTGCAAGGTGAAGAAGAGGAGGATAAGGAGGAAGTTTTCTTAGGGTTTTACCCTATGGTTCTTTGATTATTTTTTGTTCTAGCATCATGGTTGTTTGTCTCTCGTAAAGAGAAAGTTATTTTGGTACTGTACTTGGTTGTTGAATCTATATTAAAGAAGTTTTGTTGGGTTTTCTTCCCCTTGAGGGTTTCCCAGGATAAATTCTTGTGTACTCTGTGATCTTGTTTCTTTCACTAAGATCCTTATTATGCTGTTGTTATAACTGTAATAATTACTATTGAACCCGGGATTAATAATAACAGCTTAAGCAAGAAACTTAACAATAATTAGTGGTAGTATTACTATTAATTTTGTGATAGTTTCTTTTCAAGCTTGGAAAGTATTTTGTATGCTTCTTTAGATGATTTCACCTCCTTGTGTCTTGTGTAGCAAGAGATATACATGTTTGCAGGTCACTAGAGGATTGAAGAAGTGATTTTTAGAGTGAAAAATTCACTCATTCAATCAACCAAAGTTTCCATTGTTTCCTCCTTTTGTATCCACCATTCTCTTTTCTTTCATAAGCACTTATTTGTTCTATATTGGTCATTAAAAATCTCACTTTTATTTCCAAGTTTCTTTACTTAAATTTATATTTCATTGGGCTAATAAAAGTTAACAAGAACTTGGGTGTTTGTAGCATTTTCTAGCAAAAAATACCTTGCTGATTTTTATGCAGATTTTCAACTAGAAGGAGGAAGTGCTACTTGTTTTGAGTCCCCAAGGCACTCCAAAGGCATTCCAAAGTTTGTATATCAAATCCTCTCTTATCTCCCTCTTCTAAAGTATTGTAAGCAACCCAAAGAGAGTCTCTTGGGTTTGCCTTCTCTCATAAAAGATAAAAATCTGATATTGTAATAATTTAGGATATATTGCCCACACCTTGCAAAGAGATTGGCCTAAGCCATCCTTGCAAAATCGTGAAGGCTAGAGTTAGATTTATTTTCCTTGTATTTCCTTTATTACACCCACCTTGGCCAAAACGGTAGGCTAGTCCTCCACTTGTGCCATTGTTGTGGGGTTGCTCATTTATTTCCAAGTCTTTTAAATTTCTTTCATTATACACAACTTGGCCAAAACGGTAGGCTAGTCCTCCACTTGTTTGCCCTTCTTATTGAGCACCCAACAACTCCTTTTGGTTGAGGGGACAACAATTTGGGGTAGTCACATAGTCTAGGCTTGTATCTATCACACTTTAATCCCCCTAATCAAAGAGAGACTTAAAACTTGTTAAAATTAACCTACACAACTCTCACAACATTGCACTTCAAGTTTCAAAAGCAACTTCAATTTCTTCAAGTTGTGCAATTTTACATTTCAAGCAATTTACTTTTCATGTGATTCTAACTTCCAAGCAATTTCATGTTTTGAAACATTTTCTCTCATTGTGGATGTTTACATATACTAAAGAACCTCTATTTTTGTTATAAGCATTCTTTATTTATTTGGAGATATTTGTATAAAGCTAGTATTCTTTCAACTATCCAATCCATTGTGTAGATATTTCACTATCTAATTTATGGTTGTATAATCTTTTAGTTGTTCATTTCATTATATATATATATATATCTCATGCTGTATTTCAATTTGTAGATAATATTCATAATTAGTTTAAAGTGTAAAGTAATTTCTTTTATTTATTGTGGGTATCTCATAGCATCATTTAATTTGGTATAATTGTAATTTGTTGTATATCTTATTGACTCCATTTACCCATCTTTAGGCACTAGTCTTAGTATAACTTGTAGATCAAGGGGTTTGCTTGTCATTAAAGATTTGCATTTGCATTGTTTCTTGTCATGTGGGTTGGGCCTCCCTAGCCTAAGAAACTAAAATTAACTCCTAGATCATCTAATCAACCTTAACATAGTTAAGTAGGGTCTACCCCCCTTGGCTTCCCTAGTAGTGAGCCTAGACAGAAGAAATCCAAATTGAGGTGATAGTGAGTTTGGACTTAGGCTTGTGCCTCCAAGGACACACCGAGTGGGTTGGAGACCTCTCCACGTTAGTAGGTGTGTATAAGGACGACAACAGGGTCCAAGGGTGAGAACGAACCAATTTTCCGACCATTTCAGACAAATCTTGGCAGACAAAGGTCTCTCCGACCTAGGCCCAGTCAAATTGAATCATACCTGGAGGAATAAGAGAATTAGGGAAGATCGAATTGTGATTAGACTGCTTCCTGGTTTCAGATAAACTTCAGGAGAACCACCTGCAACTTAGGCAATGGATTGGAAGTGGAGGTGAATCCAATCACTCTCCTATTTGTTTGGAGGTAGCAGGAGGAATGAGGAAACCAACAAGCCCTTTCAATTTTAATAGGGTATGGTTAAAGGAGGATAGCTTCCACAACTTAGTCAAAGATTGTTGGATCCCTTTTGACCCAACTTCTAGGCAGGCGACAGGAGTACAATTTATAGCTAACCTCAAACATGTTAAGAAGGAAGTGATGCTTTGGGATCACAAAACGAGGTTGCAGGATGAGCAGGAATTAGTTGATACAAAAGTCACTCTTCAAGCAATTGATGACTCTGAGGGGGAGGGCTATGCCTCTCCTGAGTCGAAAGAGGCTTTGATTTCCCTAGAAAAGAAGAGAAGACAGTTATTGGAAGATCGAGAAGGAGTCTGGCGTCAAAAGAGTTAGGCTATTTGGTTGGAAAGTGGGAATGGAAATACCAAATTTTTGCAGGCATATGCAAAAGGCATGGAACTCACTAACACCATCTGGAGTCTTTTGGACCACATAGGGAGGAACATTTCATCTTTCGATGAACTAGCACAACTTGGTAAGAGACACTTTCAAAATATTTTCAAGGCAGATGATAGGGCTAATATAGCTTATACAATCATGTTAGCTCTTTTCTTTCCATGCTTTATGGATGCAGAAACCAACAGGGCTCTTATGTAGGAAGTCTCGGAAGAAGAACTAAAGGAAGTATTTCATAGTTTTCAGAAGAACAAAATCCTTGGGCTAGATGGGTGCACTATAGAATTTTTCTTGGGCCTCTATGATTTGATCGGAAAGGATATTTTAATGGTGATAGAAGAATCCTGCACTGAAGGTCATATGCATGCTCCTCTAAACTCCACCTTCATCGCGCTAATCCCAAAGTCTGACTCTTCACAATATCTTGATGACTACAGACCCATCTCTCTGTGTAATTGTCTTTATAAAGTGGTGTCAAAAGTGATTGCAAGAAGGATTAAGGTCATTCTCTCAAAGTTGGTTTCTAAAGAACAATTCGGGTTCTTGGAAGGTAGACAAATAAATGAGGCCATCGGGGTGGTGCAGGAAGGCATTCACTCCATAAAAACTAAGAAAGACAAAGGAGTCATTCTGAAGATTGATCTGTCAAAGGTTTACAACAGAGTGAACTAGCTTTACAATAGACTCCTGACTCACCTTGGTTTTGAAGTTCCATTTATTAATTGGGTAATATGTTGTATCACTACAACATCCTTTGTTGTTCTAATCAATGGATCCGCTTCACCTTTTTTTCATGTAGAACGAGGTCTTCATCAAAGTTGTCCTTTATCGCTTCTACTCTTTCTCCTTGTAGCCAAAAGAATCAATAGGGCATTGGAAGAGGCTAAATCGAGGGGGGGATTCCATGGAATATCTATCTCCCCTATGCTCAATCTAACACATATACTCTTTGTAGATGATGTTCTGCTCTTCTGTAATGGTCAAAGAGGAGATGCTGAAAAGCTACATAATATCCTGGAACTTTTTGGTAGGGAAACTGGTATGAGAATAAATGAAAGGAAATCCACCTTATCAGTTCATAATTTGGAGGACGAAGAGCTGACAGTTTATAGGACTCTTTATCCTTATGAAATAAAGGATTTTGATGCAGGTTTAAAATACCTGGGTTTTCAACTAAATCCCAATTGTTATTGTTGTCACCTTTATACACACTTGGGTAACGTAGAAGAAATCTCCAATCCACTTGGTGTGTCCTTGGGGGCAAGTTAGAGTTAAGGTGTTGTCACCTAATCCTCAACTCCTCTGTCTAGGCCAACTCCTAGCGAAGCCAAGGGGGGTAGTCCATAAAGAAAATAATCTAAGGCTTGAACTAATCTAAGTACACGAAATAAATCTAGGAGTTTATTATAAAAGATAATACATAAAGAAAATTTATTCTAAGAGCATATATCAATCAACCACCATAAGATACAGAAAGAAATACTTCAAGATAAAATATAAATGACTGAGAAGTAAAGTACTTGAAGAAAATGGCTTTGTTAAGTGAGTAATGAGACCAGTGCCTTAAAAGTATCGTGGGAAATTGTTGATCGCGTATTTTATTAGATTTATTGATAGTAGGTTAATGAGATAAATTTTATTTTGCAAGAAAATAAAGTGTTTGAAAGCTAATCTAGATTTGGCCTCTAGAAAGGTTATCCCTTTAGCTCAAAGATTTGCTGAGAACTTGCCGAAACCCAATGGTTTCACCAACAAGCCCACTAGAGGTGTTGGAGGTCCAACACTGAGGGGAACAAGCCTGAGGTATTCAGTGAAACTTCGTACACTCCCCCTAGGCGGTTCTTAAAGCCAAGCAATAATCCTCTTTTGAGATTTTCCTATTATTACTACTCCACACTGACCAGCCCAGCGTGTATGAAACTTAGTCCCAACAAATCGATTCAAGCTTGCAACTGAAAGGGTCAGGAACAACACTAGGAGTTGAGGGGAAATGTTTATTTTAAACAATAAAGAAAAGTACTAAAAGAGAAATATTTTCTGATTACTAATTCTTCACTGACTAGCCTCTTGCGAGGAGCTGAGGAGACGGTTTATTTCCAACTTTGAAATTGCATAAAAAGGAAAACTAAACTAGCAATTAAAGTATTACTTGCCAAATTGAAATCTAATCTATGTAATCATTGTAGTGCTTTGTGATGAATTGAGAGATTAAATTTAGCTTATACTTAGTTGTGAAAAATGAATCTAAGCTAAATTGCAAAAATTGAGATAATCACCAAAACATCGTTCCCCCTTAGGGGGGATGAAGAGTGGGAGCTTGTAGCCCCACTGATTTTATTAATGAAATTACAAATCTATTTTTTGGACTGACTTGTGACCATTCATTAAGGGGTTCACAAGTGTTTACAAAGTTTTACAAATGTTTATTGAAGAAAAATGTGCTCCCGGGGATCCCAGATGCTCCAAATCCGCCCAAAATGGACAGAGTTTTCTCTTATCTGTTCGTCGACTTGCACAAAACAGTAAGCAAACAATGACAAAAGATGTTCAAAAACACTTTGTAAATTTCTTTGGTTATTAGTATGAAAGCCAAAAAAATTGACTAAGTAAAACTAGTGTAAAACTTGCAGAAGAAACTAAAAAGAGCAAATTAAAAAGCTAGTCTCCTTAGGATCTTTGTTTGTTGTTTTAAAACAAAAAACTAAAGGCACTCTAATTGTCAAATATGGAATTAAAATATCTTTGAAATAAGTCAACTTTTAGCCTCTAAAAATTTTGAAGAAAATTACTTGCTAAAAATGACACTTCTTGAGCTAGATCTAGCTTAAGATGATAAAATGAAAATGAAATCTAGATCTAACTTTTAAATTCACTTACTAACTTAGATAAGAAGGATTTTGAAATCTGATATATATCTAAGATAAAATAAGCAACTAGTAACCCAAATAAATTTTAGAGAAAAATGAGATAAGGGAGAAAGAATGACGGATGGAAGCCAACTTTGGGCTATGGGGTATCTTTGATGTATTGAAGAGGGAGTCCTTACGATTAGATGGACTTGAAGGTGTCGTAAACTCAAGCTAGAGTCTTCCATTCCTCCAAATTATAGGTCCTGCAAACTTAAGACAATTTTACAAAGAAATTGTTCGAAGTAGATGCATCTACTTCCTACACATTCCATTCTAGAAAACATGAATTCAAACAAGAATGACATGAAATCATAAATTAAACATGCTATAATAAGATCTAGTAATGCAAGATAGCTCACTAATATCTTATTAAAGGATTAATAACAAATACAATTGCAAGAAGAGAGGTTTATCATAATCTCAACACATCCACAAAGAAAAATGGCATCCACACATTAACACAAGACACCAAGAGTGTCCTCCAAAGTCTTCAAATTTTATTCCACAATAGCTCGGAAGCGAATTACAACAGCATAAATTTACATAACCCAATCTGATTACAAAGGGAGACTAAGCTCCAATATATAGCAAGAGGATGAGAGAGCTTCAAGGAGGAGGGCACACCACTTGGATAGGGAGGGCGCACCACTTGGGAGGTAAAGCATGCCAAGTGTGAGGGGATGGCTGCCACCTCTCCCCACACTCCAAAATCCTGCCACTTGTGAGGATCTAAGGAGATGGAGGGGCGCCACCTCTCAAGAGGTTGGCAGCCCACTCTAGAGTGTGCCACCTACTCCAAGAGGGGCACACCTCCCTTTGACCATATGCTTAAATCATGATGGTTGCCACTTAGGTGAATCTTCTAACCAAACAAATCATCCCTAGATGCTTCTCTTTTTCTGCCACATACCTTCTTTGCCTTTACTTCACTAAAAACATGTCCAAACATGTTTCCGACAACTTTGCTAAAATTTAGCAATTCTGATTTTTTATGTCTTTTTTGGGTTTTGTGAGTAAAATTAACTTTTTAGTGATTATAATCACTAATTTCACTCACAAAAGTGGGTACTCAGGTAAATTGGGTGCTCTAGGTTCAAAAATGAGCACCCCCAAGGCATATGATGCCTCCTAATACCACTTTTTTATACAACTTCAAATTACAATTAAAATATTTCGTTTTACGGAAGAAAAAAAATTATTAACTAAAAAATTAAAAAAACCTAAGGGGGACTTAGCACATTTCCATAAAAATCTAGGAGGATGTTTAGCATGGTAATATACATTAGACACTAGGCTTAGATGACCATGCTAAGGCCTAACCATGAGTATATACTCCATCTTTGGAGAAATTGAGTGAAAAAACTCGAAAATTATAAATTGCCTGGACAACAGAATATAATTAACAAGTAAAAAAAACACTCCAGAGTAACAACTCACGTCTAAGTATTAGGTGGCTAAACCTTTTACAAATTTCATTCATGCAACACCTCTTATTACAATTCCCTACAAGGTATGGAAATGTGGTAAAAAGTTGAGAAAGGGCCATATTGGCCTGCTGGACTTATGAACTCTGAATTTTGAACAAGTTAGTGTTCAATCTTTGGCGGCTCATCTGCAATTCCATCCTAGTGCAACTTGGTGGATAACAGTTACAAAAAAGAAGACTGGTTATGGTTGATAGCAAAATTGGAAAAAGGTTAGCCCACTGGAGCTTCAAATGACTATCCCATGCGGGTTGGCTGATCTTGGTAAAATCGGTCCTGGAAGCAATACTTGTCTATTGGATGTCTTTGGCTTGGATCCACAAAGGGTTTCTTGAAAAGGAAAGAAATATATGCTTCAAATTCCTCTGGGCGGGCACACAAGACAATTATTCTTCCCTGGGTAAAATGGAACTCATTGGCAAAGCCAAAAATTTTAGGTGGATGGGGATTGAAAAACATATTTCTCTTCTCAAAATCCTTGGCTACGAAATCGTGTTGGAGATTGATTACCACTACTAGTCTTTGGACTCAAGTGGTCCTACAAAAATATATCAGCCCAGAATTTGTCTTGGAATGGATAAGAAATCCTCTTAAGAAGAAATCTATATGCACAATTATTTGGAAAGCAGTTGTCACCTCCTTTGAGGTGATTGGTGAAGGACTATCTTGGCGCATTGGAAATGGTTCCAAGGTACGCATTGGAGCTGATCCTTGGCCGAGAAGTGGAGATGCCTACATCCTCCCTGTAGATTTGATACATCTTCTGCACACTCAGGGAGTTTTCCATCTAAATCAGATTGCAGGCCCTGATCGATCTTCTACATAGAATCAGGAGTGGAAGGACAGTAATCAATTAGGACTGGGAATGGATTTTTTTGTCCCTTGGTCAAACTATATCAAAGCCCTAAAGCTGGCTCATATACGTCGTTTGGACAGAGAGGATGAATTGGTCTGGAAGCATGCTCCTCATGGAGTATACACTCCAAGATTTGGCTATATTCAACTTGTTGACCGCTCGTTTAGCACGGAGGTCAACTCATTTCATGAAGATTATCTATGTCGAAGACAGATGGTTCTACTGGGTGTTTTTAAACACCGGCACTTAAATTTTTGTAAACGGGATGTCCGCACCCCTGCGAGGGTATATAGTGTAATAATGTCTGCATGGATCATAGTTAGGTCAGGTACCTTGGATGTTGACATCAGGGGAGTTCCTTTCATCGGGGGTTTTTTAATCTCAGGGGGGTTAATGTGGCCTAACTAGTCAGGTTAATTTCTCGGAGTTTTTCCCT
>ML820062.1:116712-128415 GCA_009831015.1 Picea engelmannii | reverse complement strand
GGACAACACTTGGTTAATTGTCCACCTTAGCCTTTAAGAAATAATAATAAATTATTATCCCCTTTAGAGGTAAGCCCCCTAGCTTATCCCTTAGGCCCACACACTTAGCCTCCTCCCTTACCTAACCCTGTGGAAACTTAGTCTCCCATCAATCTTTATTCATGGTCGGTCTACATGCAACAATGTTTTTATATTAACAAAGTGTATAATTACATGTGCAAAACATGGTCCTGGCCTTTAACACCTAGGCTCTCCAACCTACTTGCACATATTAGCTTACCAACTTACAAAACATGTTTATAATACATATATATAACTGGGGCTCATCCTTGGGGTATTACAATCCCCGCCCCTTATTTTTGCACTGTCCTTAGTGCAACTTACTTACACAGCATTAGCAAGATTTCCAAAATGTTAAAAAAGATGTGGTTATTCTGCTCTCATAGCATCCTCATGCTCCCATGTCGCGCCCTCAGGATCATACCAGGTCCACTGGACATTTACACGCCCTATGGCTCGATTCTGAAGCTACTTTCTTTTCCGGTCCAATAGGTGCATCAGATGCACTTTCAAGACACGTTCTTGCTCCACCTGAATCACATGCCAATCGGTTACATGATTAGCATCAGGTATATATTTCTTAATCAATGAAATATGAAACAAATTATGTACAATCATGGATGCATGTAATGCAAGCATATATGCAACTGGCCCAATCCATTCTAGGATTTCAAATGGCCCACAAAATCTGGCTGCCAACTTCGAACAGTTTTCCACCCTCAAGGAACTTCTATTGGCTTTCACTTTCAGGAAAACATGCTCTCCCACTTTAAACACTCTGTGGGTTCTATTTTTATCAACATAACTTTTCTGCATGTCTTGGGAATCCTTTAAATTCTACTTAATTTTTAGCATTTGCTCTTCCATTTCCTTGAGCAACTCTGGCCCAACCACTGCTCTATCAGCTGGATTATCCCAACTTACTGGAGTATTGCACTTTCTGCCATAAAGTGCTTCAAATGGGCTCATCTTCAGCGATGCTTGATACCCATTGTTGTAGGTGAGTTCTACCAAGTGTAGGTAGTCTTCCCATTTAGATGGTTTGTCCATCACATACATCCTTAACATATCTTTTATCACTTGGTTCACCCTCTCTGTCTGCCCATCAGACTCGGGATGATAAGCAGTGCTGAAGTTCAGATTTGTTCCGAACCCTTTGAACAACCCCTTCCAAACTTTTGGGGTAAATTTCAGGTCTTGGTCAAACACAATTTTCTTGGGAATATTGTGCAATTGTGCTATTTCCCTCATAAAAATATCACCAACGTTAGTTTCCTTGTGAGTAGTCTTTAATGGAATAAAATGGACATCTTTCGTAGGCTTGTCCACCACCACCATGATTGAATCATGTTGTTTTCTGGTCTTGGGCAATCCTATGATGAAATTCATTGTCACTACGTCCCTCTTCCACTCAGGAATGGGTAAAGGCTGTAGAAACCCTACTGGGTGCCTGTGCTCAGCTTTAACCTTCTGAAAATACATACATCTAGCAATGTATTCAGCAATCTCTCTCTTCATACCTGGCCAAAAGTAATGGCTCTTGACTATTGCCACGGTTTTCTGATATCCAGGTTGCCCAACATAAGGCACATTATGCATTTATTTCAAAATCATAAGTTTCAAGTCCTGGACATTAGGTACATAAATTTTGTTCTTGTACAGAAGTGTTCCATCGGCTTCCAATTTATAATTTTCCACTTTCTATGGCATCTCACCTTGTTGTAGCTTTGCTACCAAATCCCTGTACTGCAAATCTGCATTTGCAGCATCCAAAATTATGCTTTTAATATCAGTTCAGTACATGCTAATGGGCGTATCATGCAATTCATACTCTCTCCTACTAAGCGCATCAGTCACTTTGTTCTCTTTTCCTTTGATATGCTTTGTATCAAAGTCATATTCACAAAGAAACTCCAACCACCTACTTTGCCTAGAATTCAAGGTTGGTTGATCAAACAAATACTTCAAACAGTTAAAAGGTTTGTCCTCAGTTCGAACCTCCTTCCCATGAGGTAATGCCTCCATTTCTTCAGAGTGTGAATGATGGCTGCCAACTCCAAATCATGAGTGGCATATTTCTTTTCATCCTCTATCAATTTTTTGGATTCATAACATATGAAAAACCCATTTTGGCTGAGGAATCCTCCCAGTCCTTCTTTGCATGCATATGTGCAAACCACGAAATCCTCATTTGGATCTACAATCCTTAGGATTGGAGCACTGGTTAACAACTGCTTTAATCACTAGAAGCTTTTCTCACATTCCTCTGTCCATTGAAATGTATTCTCCTTCCTTTGTAAGGAAGTGATAGGGTGAGCTATCCTTGAGAACCATGCAATGAACCTTATGTAATAACTAGCTAGACACATAAAGGATCTGACTTCTGTCACATTCTTTGGCATTGACCATTCTCTGATGGCCTCAATATTATAAGGATTCACGACTATCCCATCCTTTGAAATGATATGCCCCAAGTAATGGATCTTATTTTAATAAAACAAGCATTTTCTCAACTTGGCATACAACTAGTGCTCCCTTAGAACCTACAAAACCATCCTCAAATGTTGTTCATGCTCTTCCTCTAACTTGGAATACACCAAAATGTCATCCAAAAATACTATGACAAACTTGTCCAGATATTCCCTGAATATGCCATTCATTAGGCACATAAAGACAACGGGTTCATTCGACAACCCAAATGGAACCACTGTGAATTCATAGTGACCATACCTTTCTCTAAAGGCGGTCTTGCCGATGTATTCATCCTTAATTCTTACCTGGTGGTAATCTGGCCTGAGGTCTATCTTTGAAAATATCTTGGCATCCTTCAATTGATTAAAGAGATCATCGATTCTTAGCAAAGGATACTTGTTCTTAACAGTCACTTTGTTCAATTGTCTGAAATCAATGCATAATATCAGTGTCCCATCCTTCTTCTTCATGAACAAGACCGGGGCTCCCCAAGGTGACACACTTGGGCGTATATACCCCTTCTTCAAAATCTTTTCAAGCAACAATTGCAGTTATTTCATCTCTTGTGTACTCATTCTGTAAGGAGCTTTCGACATTGGCGCTGCTCTAGGCATCAGGTTTATCGAGAAGTCAATATCTCTTTTCGGGGGTAATTCTGGTACCTCTTGGAATACATCTTCAAAATATTTTAATACTGCATGGTCTTCAATATTTGAGACCTCATCCTTAGATGCTTCCTCCACATGGGCTGCAAATAATTGACAACCTTTTATGTAGCTCTTCTTCAGCTGCATTGCTGAGATTTCTCTGACAACAACTGTTCTAGAAATTTCTTGGACTATTCTTTGATTCCCTTCCTCATCCAGGCAAGTGAATTCCTTGTTACGACAGTCTAATATGGTGTGGTGTTGGTCCAACCAATCCATCCCAATTAGACAGTCATAGGAACCTAAAGGTAAAACATTTAATTCAGCCATTGTGCTCAGTCCATTCATGTCCACTGGACAAGACTGTTAGGACCCTGAAATGCCCTTTTTCACTACACCTTTTGATCATTCAACCCTCTCATTTCCTAAGCTAAATGACTACTGTAATGAGCACTAAGACCCTTTTTCCCAAGGTACGAACTATTCATCTTGCTTTTATGTTTTCATTTACTTAGCATGTTTGATTGAATACGATCACATATTTTACCCATGAAATAATTCAACTAAGATCAAAATGATAGAACAACCCACTTCGAGAATCGGGTCGTTATTATCATAGCTATGCACAATTCCTGGGAGCTGTTACAGGATTGCTTCAACGGATGCCCATCAATCGTGGAATTTGTTACAGGACTTTTGCAACAAACGACCATCAATCCTGAAAGTTGTTACACAACTGCTATGACAGAAGCTTGTTAATCTTGGAAGCTGTTACAACAGACGCCACCAGTCCTGTTGTGATACAACTGTTGCAACACCTATTGATTAGAATGTCGACTCACGATGTTGATGAAGGAGAATTTAGGATTTGATATTTATGATATCTAACGAACAGCCTGAGAATCAGGGATTCTCAGGACTACTTTGTTTCTGAACACTGATTGACTCTGACTTTAAATAGCATAGCTTTTGTAATGTAAAGGTTGTTAGTCTTTTGGATTGAACTGAAGAAAGGAACGATTATTGTACTCAAACATCTTTATGGCATTTGAATGAAGAACTGGATTGAATTTCTTTAGCATTCTGTGATCTATCTCTTTGAGTGGATTTAGTGAGAAGGAAAGGGCCCACCTTCTTCATTGATGCCCCTCTGTTTCGAATTCTAGATTTAGTTTTTTTCATTGCAATTGGTTTAACTGTTAGATGTTTCTGAATGCAACTGTTGTTATAGTTTAGTCCCTTCCTGATAAATGCGCATAAACTTGTCTCATGAGAATTAGAAGTCAGTTGTTGAGCATGGCTGGAGAGCTACTTTTCCTTTTTTTGCATTAAGTTTAAATCTTGTTTTGGAGAATTAAAAGTGTGAAGTAGCTTCTTTCAATAAGTAGATTTCCCTTCAACAATAGGATAGAATTTCTTCCTGCAAAAGTAAATTAGAAAGTTACATTAAGGTAGGCAATTCATGGTTTTTGTAGATTCATCAGTTTAGATTGAAATTATGATTTTAAGTCTATAGCACTCCAACTGTATCAGCACAATTGTGTCAGCAATATTGTTTGTTTGTTTTTGTTAGAAGAACTTCCCTACTGCAATTAGATTAGAGATGCTTCCATAATCTAGCATAGACTGTGTAGAATTATCTTGAAATAACAGACTTCCCTGGGTTGACAATTTATATTGAACACTTTGATTTTCCATTTAATTAGACAATTAAAGTGCCCAACATTTTGGTGCCGTTGCCGGGGAAGATAATTGTAGATTTTGGTAAGCACACTAATTTTTTTTTTAGGAATGAATAGTCTGCATGAATAACCAAGCACGAGAACAAACCCCCCAAAATACTAACATTGCAGGCACTAGAGGACGTGGAGGAAGAAATCCTAACATACTGGAAAGACAGAACATTGTCGAAGAGATTATAGCCCGAGCAGATTCTTCTTCAGGATCCATTTTTCTCCCTGCCAATCCTCCAAGAGGATGTGATCCACAGTCAGCAGAAATACCCCATCTTGAAACATCATTCTCATCAAGGGTTGAAGCTGAAGTTGTATCTGAAAGAGAAGCTAAAGATTTTTCACCAACAATCAGCAAGCAACACTGGAGAACATAGAGGATAAAGGCAGTATAGCCTCAAACCGAGAAAACCTAGAAGGAGTTGTTTATCAGATCAACAGTCGGATAGTCACTAAGGAAGAGTGGGACGTTTTTCATATTGAGTGGAACCAGAGAGAACATATGGAGAATTAAGGGGATAACAAAGAAGAGCTCTACCAAGAGAATCCATAGAACAACGAGGATGAGGTAAACAATGAAAACACTATCTCTACTCTGGTTTTTCCTAT
The DNA here is from genome assembly GCA_009831015.1 of Picea engelmannii. Lineage (NCBI taxonomy): Eukaryota > Viridiplantae > Streptophyta > Pinopsida > Pinales > Pinaceae > Picea > Picea engelmannii. Next base: position 122,894 of record ML820062.1, on the reverse strand, counting down.
TCTGATGTTCCCACATGAGGGATGGCTCCTATGAAAAACATACCTCTCTCGGCTCTCCCAAATTTTCATGGGTTATCTACTGAATATCTGGATGAGTTTCTGTTTGAATTTGACATTTTGTGTAGAAGCTATGACTACACTACCATTGCGCAGAAGCTCAAGCTGTTTCCAGCCACATTAAAAGGAAATGCTTTAAGATAGTTCATGAGCCTTGGAGGGGAAAACATTTCAACATGGATACAAATGAGGTAGTTTTTCCTGCACAAATACCAAGACTACTGTTGAACAAGGGAACGCAGAGAAGATTTGTTCAAAATGTCACAGAAGGAGGACGAGACCCTTGAAGACTTTGTGGAGCGACTCCAATACAATCTACAATGGTCTAGCCATCCGGATGTGAGTAAGGACATTCTAAAAACCATTTTGCTAAAAGGAGTTATAGAAGATTGCTTAGATATGCTGAATATGCTTGGTAAAGTAGATATGTATAAGGAATCCTATGAGGATATTGTAGACTTCTGCAAAAGATGTTCTCTAGGATCTACAAGGAATAAGTCAGCTACCAAGGATACTACTTTTTCAAGGGTACGAAAATCAGCAAATGGAGGAGCAACAAGAGCAGAAATAGGTAATCTGTTAGAAAGTTTAAAAAAAAAAGATGATTAACTCTTTTTCCTCGCAAATGGATACTTTGCAGGTCAAACAGAAACAAGCAAAACCAGATCAAGTATTATGCATTTTTTGTCCAAAATGCAAGAAGAAACACCCACCAAGGGAGTGCCCACTGAACAGTGTCCAGGTATGCCTTATTCTTGAATTAGACCATCCCACTGACCAATGTCCTTCTCTACTAGGGATAAAAGAATCAATGAAGGCAACTAATGAGGAAGCAGAGGTTGTCTATATGATCACACAAAGAAGACAATGGTAGCCAAGAGGTCAAGGTATGAATTCTCAATTCTCTCCTCCAGTATTTAATTATTGGAACAATCAGCTACCATATGGCCAGTCAAATGCTCCCCCTCCAAATCAAATATCACCCTCTTATAAGGATCCCAATGCATGGTTACCTATGCCCCAACAACCAAATCACTATGGGAAATGGAACCCATATGGGAGAGGTCCTCAACAACAACTCAGTTATCCAAGCCAACGCCAACCAAACTTCTTTCAACAATAGTTCCAACCTCCATACTAGCAGCAACAACTGCAATTGCCTCCCAATAAATCACCAAACAATCCTCCCTTATGACCTCAAATGCCTGTGCAACCTAACCCAAACCCAAATAATAAGGTCGTTCAGAACATAGACATACTTAATGTGTCAGCCTTATCTATTACTCCTATGCCCTGTGATTAAATACATTTAAGATCAGGGAGAATAGTTGAGACAATAGTTGAAGATGCTCCATCTTCAGAATCAGATAAGGAATCAGGGGAGAAACCATCTGCTGATACAAAATAAATTGACCAACCTATTCTAGAATCAACAGACCCACCATTCCCTGAAAGACTAAAAATTGTCAAGCCTGTGGAATTACCATCTTTCAATCTCCTTGGAGAATTGCAAAATATGCACGTTAATATTCCACTACTGCAAGCAATAAGGGATGTCCCTATTTATTCCAATACTGTGTGGGATCTCTGTATCAGAAAACCTGGATGAAAACCTAAATATCCCCTCATAGTGCATGTCGTGGGGGATTTGTCTGAGCTAATGCTAGGAAAAACTCCACCTATTAAATATGGCGACCCAGGAAACCCAACTGTCACAGTTAAAATCGAACAAACATCTATTCAGCATGTATTAGTTGATTTAGGGGCAGCAATTAACATCATGCCAATAGAAACTATGCATTTGCTGCAACTCGGAACAAAAATCCGACCTACTCCTATTGTTCTAGAATTAGCTGATCGCTCTACCATCATACCAAAAGGATTAATCGATGACTTAGTTATTTTAGTAGACTCATGGGAGTATCCTACTGATTTTGTTGTGTTGCATCCCAAATCCAGTCTAGGAGTCCATCCTCTAATTCTGGGATGACCATGGTTAGCCACAGTTGACGCCTTCATAGGTTGTCGATCTGGTTCTATGACCATCTCTGATGGTTATGATACAAAAAAACTTACCCTGTATCCTCATGCTACACCTAGTGCAGAACCTGAAAAATCTCTATGGATGGACACTGAGGTTGAAAGTGATCTACCTATGCTAACTATAGAAAAGGCCCTGAGTTTCAAGGACGAGACAGAGGATGAGTTAATCAACTGTTTTATCTGTGACCCCTCTGCTGTTACACAGCACACGCACCACCAATTGATCAGAGTCTTTGACCCTATGGCCCTGGAAGAAATGAACTCGGAAACTACTAACAATCAAAGTGATTCAGTTGTAACAACAAACGTTGTAACAACAGATGATGAAACAGTAATAGCCGAATTATTTCCTAAAATCAGTTCCAAGAGAATCACTGTGGAAATCGAACCTAGAAAAACCTTGAACATCAATCCCGATCTCTCCAACGCTGAAACTCGCCGACTGATGAATTTACTGATTGAACATAAAGAAGCATTTGCATGGGATTACATGGATATGAAAGGCATCCCCTCTGAGCTATGCACCCACCATATATACATCAAAGAAGAATTCTGACCCATTTGCCAACCGCAAAGGAGGATGAACCCAAACCTTAAATAAATTGTTAAAGAAGAACTTCAGAAACTTCTCAATGTTGGATTCATCTATCCTATATCAGACAGTGAGTGGGTATCACCATTGGTTATTGTGCCTAAAATTAATGGTAAGTGGAGAGTGTGTGTGGACTATCGATCCCTGAATAAAGCAATGCAGTAGGATCATTTCCCTCTGCCATTTATTGATCAGGTTTTAGATAACTTAGCTGGAAAGAAATAGTTTTCTTTCCTAGATGGATTCAGTGGCTATAACCAGATACAAATTTCCCCACAGGACCAATATAAGACCACCTTTACCAGCCCTTGGGGAACATTTTCCTACAAGGTTCTCCCATTTGGCTTGTGTAATGCACCAGCCACTTTCTAGAGAGCTGTGATTGGTATTTTCTCTGATATGGTGAATGATTGTATGGAAATATTCATGGATGACTTTACTCCCTATGGGACTGATTTCGAAGATGCTTTGTCTAATCTGGAGAAAGTGCTCAAAATATGTAAACAGTCTCATCTCTCTTTAAGAACAGAAAAGTGCCATATGATGATGCGTGAAGGGGTAGTGCTAGGACACTTCATCTCTTATGCAGGGATTCAGGTAGATCCAACCAAAATCCAGGTAATTTTGGACATTCCAACTCCATCAACTCAGAAAGAGGTAAGAAGTTTTTTAGGACATGCTGGTTATTACAAAAGATTCATAAAAGAATTCTCTAAACTTGCCTCTCCATTGTTTTTCTTACTAACAAAAGATGTTAACTTTCATTGGACTAATGACTGTGAATTGTCTTTTGCAGACCTTAAACAGAGATTGTCTACAACTCCCATCTTGAGAGGGCCCAATTGGGCTCTGCCTTTTCACATTTCTTCAGATGCCTCAGACACTACAATTGGTGTAGTACTGGGGCAACAGGAGGACAAAGAACCCTATGCTATCTACTATATCAGCAAGAACAGGGCTCCTGCTGAGTTAAATTACACAGCTACTGAAAGAGAATTCCTGGCAGTAGTATATGCAATCAATAAATTCAGGCATTATGTAACTGGTTACCCAAATTTTATCCATACTGATCATACAACCATAAGATATCTAATGAATAAACCTATTACTAATGTTTGAGTGACAAGATGGTTGTTACTACTACAAGAATTTGACATCACTATAGTGGATAGAACATGAAAAGAAAATGTGGTTGTTGATTTTCTCTCGAGAGTACATATAAATGATGATAATTCACCTGTAGACGATTTCTTTCCTGATGAACATTTGTTTGCAGTATCTGCTCACTCACCCTGGTATGCAGACATTGCTAATTATCTGGTTGTAGGAAAGGTACCTCCCCACCTATCTCCTAGGGAAAGAAGGAAAATTATTCAAAAGAGTGCTAGGTACAGTTGGATAGGAGGATACCTCTTCTACACAGGCATGGACCAAGAAATCAGGAGATGTGTGAGGGATGATGAGGTCTATGATCTGCTGAAAGTTTACCATGATGGCCCTTGTGGGGATCATTTTGCTGCAAAAAGGACCAGGCATAAAGTTTTAAGGATGGGCTATTATTGGCCTAGCATATTTCAAGATGCCAAGAATTATGTCCAAACTTGTGACAGTTGCCAACGCATGGGTCAGCCAACTCACAGGGATGAGATGCCACTCCAGCCTCAGGTAGTGTTAGAGCCTTTTGAAAGATGGGCCATGTATTTTGTAGGACCCATTCATCCACCTTCCAATCAGAAAGTTTATATATTGGTCTATACAGAATACATGACCAAATGGGTGGAGGCAAAAGCACTTATCAGAGCGTCAGAAGAGTCTGTTTTAGCATTCTGTTTGAAAATATATTTGTTAGGTTTGGCGTTCCCAGAGAACTGGTCACTAATGGAAGACCCCCTTTCACATCACATAAATTTGAAACTCTACTCAGTAAATATCATGTTTTACATAGAATAGCTTCTCCATACCATCCATAAGGCAATGGCCAAGTGGAAAGCACCAACAAAGTTATCGAAGCCATTCTTACTAAAACAGTGAGAGAAAATCATAAGGATTGGACTAACAGACTGCATGAAGCTCTATGGGCTTACCGAACTACTTGGAGGAGCACGACTGGTTTTTCTCCTTATGAGCTGGTATATGGAAAAAGCCTTGTTTTTCCCATTGAATTCGAAATCAAAACCTTAAGAACTGCATCAGCAGTCAACCTTGACTTGACTATGGCACAGAAAGCCAGACTGTAGCAGCTCAATGAGCTTGATGAAAAGCGTTTGGATGCCATCCATCACAACATAGTGATTCAACAACAAAGAACAAAATGGCATGACTGAATCATTAAGAAGAAATTATTCCAGAAAGGAGATTGGGCTTTGTTGTACGATTCACGCTTTAAGGAATTTCAAGGTAAGCTGTGTACATGATGGCTAGGGCCTTACGAGGTAGACACAGTATTTCCTAATGGGACAGTCTGGTTGATTACTATTGATGGAACCAATACACACCTACATGCAAATGGTCATCGCCTGCGTCTGTATCAGCGTCCACTGTCCAAGGCAGAATTCAAAACTAGTTGTACAGCTGATACATATTATCAAATCTTGAACGAAATAGAGCTTGCTCCTTTCCCTTCTGAACTTTAGGACTTCTTTTTCTCAGACTTTGTATATAAATAATCTCAACAAAATTTGCATTTCTCTGTTTTTAGTTGAAATTTTTCTATTTTTTTTACTATGCTAATAAAGCCTTGGAAGGTATCAGGCAATTCTGTGTGTGTAGGTAGATTGATGAACATAAGGAAATGATGAGTTCATGGAAGTTGAAAAACTTCCTAGAATCGAAGTAAGGTAGTGTTTGGCCGATCTCCATGCTGTTACACCTTTTCTCGATAAATTGTCCGATCTCCTTGTTGTTACACCTTTTTCTGATAAATTGGTTGAATTCAATGTTGTTACACATTTTCCCGATAAATTGGACGAATTTAGTGTTGTTACACCTTTTCCCGATAAATTGGCCAATATCAACATTGTTACACCTATCTCCGACATTTTTGAAAAAGAACCTGCTGATACACTAATTATTGTTGTGCTTTCTTGCCACTTCACTCTTTCTTTTTGTCGACGTTGCGGCTCCAGCCCTCCAATCTTCCGTGCAATAGCACCTCTGATTAGACATTACTGATGCTTTCTATCAGAAAGTATTGCTTCATTATGACGTAACTTCACATTCGGCGGTATTCAGTTGGCTCACTACAGTAAGGTCTATGATTTTGCACAAGCCGTCATTTCTCTCACGATCCTTCATCATGCTAACTATTATGTGCCATTTCAATGGCAGTTGGATTGTGCAGTTACTCTGACAGGTAGTTATATGCGGTAAGATTTGAGGTACGTAATTAATCCTACGTGTTTAAGTAATGAAGATCTAAAAGCACAATTTCCTATTTACTAATCGGTTACACCTGGAGCCAATCCGCTTAGTTCGGGGGGGGGGGGGAACG
>ML820062.1:53390-65850 GCA_009831015.1 Picea engelmannii | reverse complement strand
TTTAATTTAGAGTATTTTCTAGGTTTTTTTAATAATGTTCAAAGACACTTTTAAAGTGTTTTTGGGCATCTTTTATCTTTGTTTGCTTGTTGTTTTGTGCAGATTTGTGAACAAACAAGAGGAAAATCTGCCCAATTTTGGCAAAATTAGAGCTTTCGAGACCCCAAGAATGTAATGTCCCTTTCCAAATAGGAGCTCCAGAGAGGAGACTTAATGGTCTAAACCACCCCGTTAGCCTATAGCCAAGGCCAGAAATGGGTAAACAGGGTTACTAGAGGTCACTCTAGTCAAAGGTGTTATATTCGGAAAGTGACATTGAGCTAAAAGTGGTTAAAAGCACTTTTAAGTCAATTTGAGCTAAAAATAGAATAGACAAGCTAAAATTAGAAGTCAACAGCGAATCAGGGTTTCAGTAGTGAATTAGGGTTTCGGGCAGCTATAAAAGAAGGTTCAACTACCTAATTCATGATTGTGCAGATTTTGACTTATCATTGAGGAGAGAGGTGCATCTCAGGAGAGATAGTTCAATGGATTACAGGAGGAAGACACCAGTTGGTTGATTTCGGTGTTGAGAGACACACCCTAGTCACTGAGAAGATCACAAATGTCTTCCATCATTCTTTAGGAGCAGTTACACAAGTTCCAGCAGTAAGGGCGCACTTATTCAAGGTGAGGGCATAACTTCTGAGGAGGTTCAGTGGATCGACTTGTCCCATCCAAGGAGAGTTCAGAGATTCCCCTCTGACCCAGTTGAGAGGAAGGCAAGGTGCATCTTTTTCCTGGTTCCTTGTCAGGTTCCGACAGAGGAATCATCTGGGGCACATTTTGCAGACATTGGGAGTGCGACACTTTGGGTGAACCCATCCGGGGTTCCCAAGCGATCATCAAATCAGATCCAACGAAACCCTTCCGACCCATTTCAAAGTAGGCCGAGGCAATCATTTAGAGACACATCTCAGCCGATTCCGATAGTGGAATCACTAGGGCACAATTTTCCAGTGAGGGGCGCATTCCCCCAGGGGGATCCATCCGGGGTCTAGACACACCGCAGAGGGGTTGGTCAGTCACCAAGGCTGAGAGCTAGACAAGGCACACCATTTGGGACAGTTTCCAGGCCATTCTGTGAGGTTTAGCCACCAGGGAGAAATTTCTGGACTTTCAGCAGTTACTGTGCGAGTTGCCATAGTTCCAGCTCATCCATTGATCCCGCAGTGCTCATCTATTATCAGGTATTATCATTTTGTTTTCTTATTATATTTCAGCTAAGATCCTTTTGTCATTTGATCTAGCCGAGTGATTCATTTTTATTCATCCACATTCGGCATTGTACTCACAGAGATATCATAATATAAGATTTGCAGTCTTTTGTCTCATTTATCATCTATATAGTCATTTATATGTTGTAAAAATGAATTATCTACAGTAGATACATCAGATTATCAGTGTTTCCCATACTAGCCAAGTTAGGAACATTACAGTGGTATCAGAGCTTTAGTCCTGCCAGCCTGTGACTAAAGACGATGAGTGCAGCAGAGGACCCAAAGGGTCGTGAGCACGTAGGTGACGAATATGTCACTTACAACAGACACAAGGAGGGAAGACCTAGATCTGATTTTCCCCCTTTTCCTCCCAGCTCAGAGGAAGAGGAAGAGGCATAGAGGGAAGCAGAGAGAAGGGCAGAGCAAGAGGCTGAGCATGAGGTGGAGAGGATGTTAGGAGACAGATATGAGAGACTAGAGGGCAGTGGTAAGGCCCAAGCAGCCTTCATGCACGTACTCGACAATCTGGTAGTCAATCAGCAAGCCATGAATCAGTTCTTGGCGCAAATGGCCGATAGACTGGCCATAGTGGGCACCCCAGGCACACAAGCCCCACATGTTTCACAGGGGAACTCAGGGGCAGGAAGTAGACCCCAGTCTCCTACTCGCACATACACCTCTTCAAGTAGTATTCCCAGGCCATTGTTCCCCAGTTTCCAAAGGGAAACTCCAGTAGCAGCACAATAGTCGATAGCACAGATATTGCCCACTCAAGCGGAGAACATTGCAGAGTATAGGAGGGAGTATGCAATGTTGGGTTGTGACTTCCATCAAGACATGACCCTGGTCGAGTATTGTCAACTCAGACTCAATAACCGCCCCAGAGAGCCACAGAGAGGAGGACAACAGCAGCAGCAGGGGCATAATATTGATTTCATCCGGAAAGTTGGTAAACTCACCATACCTTCTTTTGACGGATTGTCCAAATGCAATGCCAGAGCTGGGTACAAAAGCTAGACACATACTACAAGCTCAACCAGATGACCGAGACAGAGGCCATCAGTTTCTCTACCCTACACTTGGAGGGTGAGGCACACGAGTGGTGGCATCATGGATAGGCGACATTGGGTCACAGTCACATCACCTCCTACAGGGAATTCACAGAGAGACTCATGGACCAGTTTGACAGGAGGGATCCCGAGATCCACTTCAGGGATCTAACCCAGCTGAGACAAACTGGCACAGCAGAGGCGTTCATCACAGAGTTTTAGTGGGTAGCAGTGGCAGTGACAAATATATCAGAGCCTAGGTTGATCATGTTATTCACAGAGGGACTCACAGAGCCTTTGAGAGGATGGGTGAAGGCATACAGGCCTCACACCTTGCAGGATGCCATCCTACACACTCGAGATTTGGCAGACTCAATGGCAAAAACTAAACCCTTTTCCAAACCCTTCGTACCACAGAAGGATCAAGACAGGAATCCATTCCAGAGAGAATGGAAGGGCAAGGAAAATATGGATGATGAGATGAGGTGAGAGCTTATGAGGAAGAATCTTTGCTTCAACTGCAGAGATCCTTGGGTCCCAGGCCACAGGTGCATAGTCAAGGGAGAGATTCATAATATTGAGGTGGCAGCAGACAACGTGGATAGTGAGGAGGAGGAGAAGGACAATGGATCCACTAGCTCAAAGGAGGAGTCATCACAGGCAGAGGAGTAGCCTCCCCATAGACCACTGGCACCAGCAGGGGCCCACCCACTGGTAGTTCCATAGCCTCCTGAGCAGGCTAACAGATGGAAACCAGCAAAGGGAGGAGTCATAGCGACCCTTTCTGGTGTTCCTAGGTATGATACCCTCCGGATTAGAGGGACTATTCAGGGGCAATGGGCAATTGCCCTGATAGATGGTGGAGCCACCCACAACTTCATTGATGCTTCATTGGTATCAAGACGGGCACTTCAGACAAAGGAGTTTGAGGGGTTTGATGTTGCAATAGTAGATGGCCATACAGTGGAGTGTCTAGACAGAGTTTCGGACTTGGAGATAAAGTTAGGCAACTACATAGTGAGAGACACATTTTATGTGGTTGACCTATCTGACACAAATGTGGTATTAGGAGTCTAATGGATGATCACCTTGGGAAAAATCACCACCAATTACCAAACCTTGGAGATGGGATTCAGAGACCGTGACAGGAAGAAGGTTGTTCTGAGAGGCATGTCAACAGGAGGACCAAGACAGTTTCGGCCAAAAGAATGGAGCGGATATTCAGACATGGGGAGGTAACATATGTCGCAGAGTGCTTGATCACTATGCAGAAGGATTCAAAGGGTCGACAACAGTATCATACAGAGATTAGGAATTTGTTAGGATGACATCGGTAGGATTTTGGATCAATTCCACCAGGGAGACCACCTGACAGGGGGTTTGAGCAGACCATTGAGTTGGAGGAGGGGGCCAAACCTATGATCACACCCCCCTATTGTCATCTTAGGAGGTTCAAGGATGGGATAGAGAAAGAAATTAAGAAATTGCTAGCGATGGGACACATCAGACCGAGCAATAGCACATTCGCCTCTTCAGTTTTCTTAGTTCTGAAGAAGGATGGTACCATGAGGATGTGCATTGATTACCGGGCCTTGAACAAGAAAACCATCAAGAACCGGTATCCTATTCCACGCATTGACGAGTTGATGGATGAACTGCATGGGTTAGTTTTCTTCTCAAAGATTGATCTACGCTCTGGGTATCATCAGATCAACATCCAAGAGTAGGACATAGAGAAGACGACATTTTGATGTCACTTTGGACATTTCGAGTTCCTGGTTATGCCATTTGGGCTAACCAATGCACCAGCTACATTTCAATCTTGCATGAACCACATATTCAAGGATCAGTTGAGGAAATCAGTCTTGGTTTTCTTCGAATAAATCTTGGTCTACAGTAAGACATGGAAGGAGCATATGAGGCACTTGGATGAGGTATTGAGCATCATGGAGGCGCAATCATTATACGCCAAAGAGTCCAAGTGTGAGTTCGGTATGACAGAGATACTTTACTTGGGCCACATCATCAATGCATAGAGGGTACATGTACACCAGGAGAAGATCAAGGCCATTCTGGATTGGCCAACGCCCAAGAACGTGACAGAGTCGAGGAGTTTCTTCGAGCTGTGCAGCTATTACAAGCAGTTTGTCTATGGTTTTTCTCATCTTGGAGCACCACTAATGGATCTTATCAAGCATGGGGCTTTCATCTGGACCGAGGAGTCATAGAAATCCTTTGATCACATGAAGGAAGTCATGGGCACTTGTCCAGTGTTAGCATTACCAGAATTCACCTTGCCATTTGTACTAGATTGTGACGCATCCGACAAGGGTATCGGGGTAGTTTTGATGTAGGGAGGACACCCCATTGTATTTGAGAGCGGGAAGCTTAGTTATCCCGAGAGGTTGTACTCCATTTATGACAAGGAAATGATGGCAATCATGCATGCCTTGACCAAATTCAGACAATATTTGGTGGGTAGCAAATTCGTGGTCAAGATAGATCACACCAACTTGAAGTATTTCCTTGAGCAGGAGGACCTCAGTGAGCGCCAGCAGAAATGGATGACAAAGGTACAAGAATTTGAATTCGACATAGAGTATGTCAAGGGGAAGAAGAACATTGTGGCCTATGCACTATCGAGGATACCTGTGGCATGTTCTTTGATGGAGATTTCTGCAGATTGGAAATCCCACTTGCTAGTGGAATATTCCAATAACAAGTTTGCCTATGAGGTTATGGATGGGCAGATACAGGATGACAGGTATAGGGTCATTGATGATGTCATATTCTACAAGGACAGAGTCTACTTGGTGCCAGATTCGGGGCTCAAGAAGAAGATCCTCACAGCAGTTCATGATTGACCACTAGCAGGCCATCAGGGGTTTTTCAAAACCTACAAACAGATCAAGGAGAGGTTCTCATGGAAGGGACTCAAACAGGATGTTATGATACACATCAATGAGTGTGTGACTTGCCAGTAGAACAAGTTAGAGCATACTCTTCTAGCAGGGCTACTTCAACCACTCCCCATTCTAGAGCAGAAATGGGAAAGTATATTGATGGACTTCATCACAGGCCTACCCAAGGTCCAGGGTTAGGACTGTATCTATGTAGTGGTCGACAAGTTGACCAAGATGGCTCACTTTTATGCCATACCGATAGAGTACAACGCAGTATAGGTAGTCGAGCTATTCTTCAGAGAGGTCTTCAGACTTCATGAGTTGTCGAGGAACATCATCAATGACAGGGACAGTTGGTTCATTGGAACATTCTGGAGAGAGTTGTTTAGATTGGTGGGGACAGAGCTGACACCCAACACCAGCGATCACCCTCAGACAGATGGGCCGCACCACAATAATAATAGGGTTTGATAAGCCCAATTTGATCCGAGAAAACAGTGATATCCAACCCAGGTGCTTCCCCTCCCTCCATTCAGTTGCAAAAAGAAGAAAAGAATAGGAATGAAGTGCTTGCTCTAAATACGGAATAGGAGGTTGAGAAAAAGATGGCGTTTCAAGCTCTATTGTTCCTATTCACTGCTCAGAAATGAGGCTCTTTCCAATCGGCCTGACCCCGGATTCTCGTCCTTTCGTCCCACCCCGGGAGACCGAGATCATCAACAAGTGGGTTGAAGGATATTTGAGGAACTATGTAGGTGGAAAACAAAGAACATGGGTCAAGTGGCTACATTTAGGAGAGCATTGCTACAACACCACTTTCCACATGTCCATTGGTATGACACCCTTCCGAGCATTGTACGGATATGATGCTCCCACTTTGGTAGACTTGGTTTTCGGGGAGAGCAGAGCTCCCAAGGCCAAGGATTCGATCATAGAGAGTCAGGAGATTCTCAATTTGTTGAAAGAGAACCTGTAGATGGCACAAAACCGACAGAAGATGAGTGCGGACAGGCACAGGATAGAGCGCAGCTTTGAGTTTGGGGATTTGATTTTCTTGAGACTCCAACCTTATATACAGTCATCTCTAAAGAAGAGTGGGGCCGAGAAGCACAAGCCTAGATTTTATGGCCCTTATAGGATCATGCGCTGAGTAGGTGAGGTTGCTTATGAGCTAGAGCTTACAGAGGGGAGCAAGATTCATAATGTGTTCCACGTATCTTGCCTCAAAAAGGCAGTGGGACAATTCATTAGCACATCAAAGGAGCTTCCCCCATTGGATGAGGAGGGACACTTGGAGTTGGTTCCGGAGGAGTTACTGGAGTTATGGGAGAAGAAACTGAGGAGCAAGGTCATCAGAGAGTGTTTGATCAGATGGAGAGGGCTTCCAGTAGAGGATGCTACTTGGGAGAGCGAGCAGGTGTTGCAACACCCTGGATTTGTATTGCTTGAGGACAAGAAAATTCGACTAGGGATGATTGTAATGTCCCTTTCCAAATAGGATCTCCAGAGAGGAGGCTTAATGGTCTAAACCACCCTGTTAGACTATAGCCAGGGCTAGAAAGGGGTAAATAGGGCTAGTAGAGGTCACTCCACTCAAAGGTGTTATATTCGAAAAGTGGCATTGAGCTAAAAGTAGTTAAAAGCACTTTTAAGTCAATTTGAGCTAAAATTAGAAGTCAACAATGAATTAGGGTTTCAGGCAGCTATAAGAGAAGGTTCAGCGACCTAATTCATGATTATGCAGATTTTGACTTGTCATTGAGGAGAGAGGCGCATCTCAGGAGAGATAGTTCAGTGGATTCCAAGAGGAAGACACCAGTTGGCTGATTTCGGTGTTGAGAGACACCCTAGTCACCGGGGAGATCACACAAGTCTTCCATCATTCTTTAGCAGCAGTTACACAGGTTCCAACAGCAAGGGCGCACTTATTCAGGGCGAGGGTGCAACTTTTGAGGAGGTTTAGTGGATCGACTTGGCCCATCCAGGGAGAGTTCAGAGATTCCCCTCCAACCCAGTTGAGAGGAAGCAAGGCGCATATTTTGCATGGTTCCTCGTCAGATTCCCACGGAGGAATCATCTGGGGCGCATTTTCCAAACATTGGAAGTGCGTCACTTTGGGCGGACCCATCCAGGGTTCTCGAGCGATCATCAGATCACATCCAAGGAAACCCTTCCGACCCATTTCACAATAGGCAGAGGCAATCATTTAGAGACACATGTCAATTGATTCTGACAATGGAATCACTAGGGCACAATTTTCCAGTGAGAGAGGGGCGCATTCCCCAAGGGGGATCCATTCGGGGTCCAAAAACACCGGCAAAGGGTTCGGTCAGTCACCAAGACTGAGAGCTAGAGAAGGGCACACCATTTGGGATAGTTTCCAGGCCATTCCGAGAGGTTTAGCCACCAGGGAAAACTTTCCAGACTTTCAACAGTTACTATGCGAGATGCCATAGTTCCAGCTCATCCATTGATCTCGCAGTGCTCATCTATTATCGGGTATTATCATTTAGTTTTCTTATTGTATTCTGGATAAGATCCTTTTGTCATTTGATCTAGCCGAGTGATTCATTTTTATTCAGCCACATTCGGCATTGTACTCACAGAGATATCATAATATAATATTTGCAATCTTTTGTCTCATTTATCATCTATATAGTCATTTATATGTTGTAACAATGAATTATCTACAGTAGATACATCAGATTATCAGTGTTTCCTAGACTAGCCAAGTTAGGAACATTACATAGAAGCACCTCATACCTCAATAAACCATTTGAAAACGTGTAAGCTTGGTGGTCTTGTCCTGTATAAGGGACCACAAGCCTCCCAAAAAGAGATCATTGTAAATCCATAATAAAATCAGTGGGCTACCGAGTGCCCAGTTTTCATTCCCCCCCGGGGGATTGGTATCTTGTGGTGTGATTATTCCTTTTTCTTCAAATATTTCATATTTGCAACTCTCACCTAAAGGAAAGATAAAATAAATCATAAAATTTATCACAAGCACTGCAAAACTTAGTTCATATTTTAAATTTCTAGTTAGTTTAGATTAGATTTCAATTTCTAGACTAACTTAGTTAGATATTTTGCTAAATTAGTTTTATTTTCAGTATTTCAATTTCTTCATTTCAATTTAGCAAAATAAACATTTCCCCTCAACTCCCTGGTGTATGCTCTAAACCCTTGCAAGCCTAGCTCGACCTGGGGAACTCATCAGAACCAGCGCTAGTCAATGTGGATAAGTTTTAATTAGGGAAATCTTTAAGTAGCTATTGCTTGTTTGGAAACGCAAGAGGGTTTGTGTAAGAAGTCTGGTGGGAACTTTGAGATCTAGGTTCTCCTCGTTGGACCTCCCACATTCTCTTGATCTTGTGTGCGAAGTCAGAGGGATACTCACCTTGTTGGACATCCAGCAAGCTCAACCTTCAAACTAAGGGATAGCCTCTTCTTAGCACAAATTTTTACCCTCCAATTTTGAGTTGATACATGTGTAAAAACAACAGTAAAAACTTAGCTAATTAAAGGAGTAGGGCCCCAATTTTCACTGACCAAACCCCTCTCCATTTGGGCTAGTGTTTGCTAGCCTCTGGAGGGAGTCCCTAGGCACAAAGAAGCACCTTGTCGCTGTCTTTAAGTCTGATTTCTGCGTCTAAAACCTACAAAACAACAATTTGTTCATCTTGGACAACATGTAAAAGAAGTCCAAAACGATGAGGAAAAACAATCTTCTACGCTTGGAGGGAACCTGCAGGGCTAGCACAATGATTATAAACTGGAAAGAAGAAGAAAACTATTCAAAAAGATCAAAATTAATCATAATGAACCGTTCAGAAAATGACATATCAGATCACAAATTTACCATAATACCGCTAAGAAAAAGGTTTGAAGACAAATACACACTTCTTTATTGATGAAGCTTACAAGAGGACTGTTTGCACCACACTTGACAAGCCTACAACTGGTACAATGACTACTTTTCTCAAAGAGGAGCCACTAGACTAGAGAACAAGAGAGAAGAGAATGAGAGAGACACTATGTTGCTACTGCAATGATCCAACCAATAATCAATGACAAGCATCCAATATATAGCCAGTGAGGGCGCATATCCCAAGGGAGGAAGAGAGGACACATGAGAGGCCAAGAATAGAAGCTAGGTGCATGATGGAAGCATGTGGAGAGGAAAAAGAAAAGTGTGAGAAACAGGTTAGTTGAGGCACATGGGTGCATGAGAAGGACTAAAAATAACTGAAAGTCCAAGTAACTAATACATGTTGAAAGTTAATTGGGGAATGCGTCCACATGCATGAGAGAAGAGAGGGCGCATTTAGGAAAAGAGGAGAAGTGGAAGTGTGAGTGAGAAAAGTTCCCAAGTCAACTGGAGTGTGAGAGGTAGGTGAAGGCCAAAATTAGCCGYSAACACATGACTTGATGTTCAATTAACTCAAGTGTGAGGAASATTATAYGACTAAACTCATGCAACCCCCTTCCCAATTATTAATTATTCATCACATGCTCAAATATTGGGAATATGCGCCATGTGCTTAGGTGGATGCCATATCACTTTGTAGAGCTGCCACATGTCGACCTTCGAGGGTGCCACTTGGMACTGCATGGATGATGACTGTACCTGCTAAATATAGACATTTCTAAAAATAGAATCCAGTTTCTAAATTTTAGGAAACTATCCACATCACCTAGGATCACTGGGAGAACACCGCCACATGTCACTATCTAAAAATAGACACTGTTAAAAATAGAAAGTCGTTTGAATTCCCTTGACTTTATACTCATTGATCTCGTCTTTCCACAAGGGTTTTGAATATGCGATCAGAACAAACATGCGAGCCTTGGTACTCAACCTGCTAAAAATAGTAAATCGTGCCACATCATCCCGAAAAAGATCCAAAAAGACTTTGGATGTCTCAAGGATCAATATTGCACGCTCAAAATCTGAATCTGTGGCCTGGAGAAAAACTTGCTAAAAATATAAAGTTCTTGCACGTTGCCTGAAAAAGTGTCATCAGGCCTAGAATCAAGCAAGGACTCATATTGTATGCTCGGAACTACTCCAAATTGTCAAGAGACCCACTCAAACCATGTCTCCTAAAAAATAGCAACCCCTGCAGTATGTATACATCTCTCTCAAAAATGCCTGGAAACCAAGTCAACTCTAACTTTGAACCAAACAACCATGTACCGGTCATATAGCTGCCTCCGATGGGAACCAACCTCTTGCTCAATACTAGTGCTAAACTCTGGGAGAATCTCAGAATGCCATCCAAAGGAATGCATGCTGGCTCTTAACCCTCGAGATTTTCAAGGCTGAAAATCTAGGGGTTAACAATGGCGACTCAAGGGGATGGGATCCCCCTATGGGATGTCGAGAACCATAAGAATATTTTTGTCTGTAACAATACTGCTCTATGATAAATCTTTAAGATGTACCGATGATGCTATGAAAACTGAGGAATGTGTACCAAAAATACCCCTATAACTGTGTGGAAGGAAAAAAGGCCATGTAAGCTAATCCATAAAATCTTGTAAGTTGACATGTAGTACCAAAGTCTATCCAATGGGCCATGGAGTCAAAGTATATAATCCTCCAATTGAAAAATGAAAACCAAGGGCTCTCATCCAAATCTGCTACCTGCTACCACACAACAATGTACACTCCTCCCCGCGAAAAATGTGTTGATGTTGACACAAGGGAGAGAGTCACTTCATCAAATGTCAATAATGTAAACACCTATGAAGAGCGAAAGAACACCACCAATAGTTTCAATGAGTCCTAAGGTACAAACGCAACCTGACACTATGAAAATATGTTTTGAAGTCGAATAGTGACAAGGATCATCCAATCAAGGCCCAACGATACTTAACCTTGTCGGATGCGAAATAATTGCCAATGAGGCTAACGGCTACCAAGGTGCTCTACTTTTGGGTCATCTATAAATAATGTGTCGAAGTTGATACAAGATGACCTGCTAATAAGAAGAGAAATGATATCTCTCTTCCCTCAGCACGTAGTGATAACTCAAGAAGATTAAGATGAGGGAATCGGGTACCATATCCCTATGTTGGATGGGGAGGACAACTGACTCAAAGCGGAAGTCTGAATGATAAGAGATGAGTAGACAAGACATAAGATGACTCAAGACACTCCTATGTGTCCTCAAACTACCCATCCTAAAGTCCTAATGCTTCGGGAACAATGACAAATGGGACCCCCACGCACGCTCACTCTAGTGATAGACACAAAGGCTTGACATGCGTAAGATAGACATACAAATTTTGACCCAGGAAAAACACTAGTGGACAGCCATTTATTCTTGAAAGGAACAACACACAAGACACGACCACATGCTGATATAAGTTGGAAAAAATCAGCGACACTTATGCAAACACTGAAGTAGATAACCGCAGGGAAAAGACACTGCAAGGAAAATGTAGATTATTGTCCTAAAACTATAAAAAATCAGCAAGAAGAAAATACTAAAATGAATATGCGGAAAGGAAAGACAACTACCCTAGACCCAAAAAAATTTACCTCAAAGCTACCATGCTTAAATCATCATACTCAAAGGACCAATGTAACCATGCAGCCAAATGATCAGTCTGACGAGAGAGGTCAAAAAAGTCAACCTTCCAAAGGGACCCACCATGAAATCTCATATGACCGAAAACTGCCTTGATGTACTTGCTAGTGAAGCCATAACTTAAGGGTGCCAGTTGACTAAAGGTTGGTTGGGACTTAGAACATGGTATTTCAACAATAATCAGCACAAATGCATGAGAGTTGAAACTCTTGGCATCTACTTGTTGAAATACCTCCATCATTCTGAGCTCAATTGGGTCATGGTGAACTCTGATATCCAAGCTCTGATCAATCTTAGGATCATGAAGAACAACCTCGGGATGCGAAATAGTAGGCAAAGTGAAAGTGACATCATCTTTTGGTTGAACTAAAAGTGGCTCCTCTTGCTGTAATGGTGTATGCTCAAGTTGTTCCTGGACCCCTATTGTGATAGGTAAGGATGAAAACTCATGTTGACTGATCTTAACTTGGTTAACCTGTGGTTCCTCCTCTTGAAACTTTTCATCTTCACTAATGGGAGGAACCAATGAACACTCTTGAGTATTCAAATCTTCACCTTCATCTTCTTGGAACTCCGCATGTGACTCAAATGGTGCAACTATTGGTTATGGATCATCTAAGATTGGGCTATAACCCTTCTGTTCATCTCTA
>ML820061.1:65080-77927 GCA_009831015.1 Picea engelmannii | reverse complement strand
CGGATCTGACGGCTGAGACCTGTCCTCCTATCGAGCTTCTCCCGGTGGCGCCCGATCGCTGCTACGCGTCCTTCCAAATAGATGGTCCTGATTATGTCGGGATTTCACCTTGGCTTTTCCCGATGGTAAACCTCGTACAACTTCTGTCTGATCTGACGGCCCTCGTTCTTTCAGGAAATTTGAATGAGATCCTGTGGTTGTGGATCTCCGTCTTCCTTCTCTTCTGCAAATTCATGTACTTTGAGCTTTGCCTTTGCTGCGCGCGTTTTCTTCAATGTTGTTCCTCCTGAGCTTTCACGTCTGAATCCCCAAGGGATTTTTATCCTTCTTATCCTACCATCTCCACTACTGTACTTGCCATCAATAACAAGTCTATGCTGCCTGTAAAACATGCCAACAATCCTTTGTACATTCTTCCTGCACCCATGCCATCTTCATTGCTGTACTTGCCATCAATGACAAGCATATGCTACTTGTTAAACATTTTCCAACACAAGGTGTTGTTCTAAACCATGGTTTATACTTTCATCTAACATCATAGAGAAAAATGGACTATCTAACATTTTTATAATTTGCACCTCTTCAAGATAATATGATATACAATGAACAAATTGTAGTTGTAGTTTCTCTATTTATGTAAGAAAAATACCCCACTCAAGAAGACATATTTGGTGTTAGTAAATGCATTTGAAGATGACAGAGATCTTCATAAGTAATAATTGCAACATTCTTTTGTGAAATAAAATATGTTAACTTCATGGTGATTATCACCCCTTCCTTATTGGTTCTTATGCTGTGTTTTGAAATGGGCTTTGCCAACATTAATTTCATACAATTTTTTTTGAACTGATGTTTGATGAATAGAAGATTTTGAATGAGTCGTCACAATATCATATTGAATTTTATTACATCCATTTCCAATACCCTATGGACCTTGAGCTTTCAATTTTTCACAAAGTTTGCATTGCATACGAATCTTGTCATCTACAACATCAATACTATACACCCAAGGATATTTTATCTTCCACTCTTCTCGAACATCATTTTTTGGGAAGATCTTTCTTCTCCTCGGACTACTAGATCCACCATCTTGTCCTTCTTTGTTATGGCTAAAAATTTTCAAATCATCATCAAACTCTCCATCCATGTCTTCATTAGGTTCATCAGTCAAATCAAGTATATATGAAATATCTTCAACATCAAAAGTTTTTGACATCGTAAAATATCCATAAAAATTATTCGAAGTTGATTGACCTTTCACTTTTTGAGATATTTCTATTTAAATAATTTACTTATCAACAAAACAATAACAAAATGAAAATAATTTTTGAAACTAAAAAAAAACTCATAAATCAACAAGAATGTAACATAATGATAGAATCCCAAATATTTCAATTCATACTATACACAAAACCCAACATCTACAATGAAAATAGAAACCATACAAAAACTCACTACCCTTGCACTTCAAATAAAATGATCAAAAGAGTCACAACCTTCAACACTTAATAGGGCATAAGGCATGACTACAAACTCAATCCCTATTAACCGGCTCAGCTATCGTTGCCATACTCTCTACCCTCCACCACTTGGGAATTTGTGGCAACTTTTTATTGAAATAAGGCAAAGTATAGCTTGCCATATCTCAAGGAGGTGTAGGGTAGGAAACTAGAAATCATTTTCTTTAAGAAAAAATCTATAACTTTTAACAAAAAAATTTCACTTGCAACTATAAATAAAATAATGTTCATCTGTCAAAATTGCAAAGTATACTATATTTTCAACAAAAAATTTCACTTACAACCCAAATAAAAATCCACTTGTAAAAAATTGCAAAGTATCCCAAATATTATTTCTATCTGTAACTAAAACTAAGGGTTTGTTGGTGTAGATAGTTGGTTGGCAAATTCCCCAGTTGTATTCATAGCTCTGTTAGGTTGGTTGGGAAAGAGAAACTTGACTGCCAAGAGTGGTTGATTGAGTCTAGTTAATTCTATCAATGTGAAGCATTTCGTTCCCACCAATGCGAGAATGAACAACATGAGGATTGAGTACTATTGGAAAATACAAGCTCCTCCAAGATCAAGAGGATTCAAAAGAGTCAAGAGAAACTACTCACCTCGTGTGGTGAATGAAGTAAAACTCTAAAAATATTTAATACATATTAACCACTGAACCAACATACTATTGACAAAAAACAAAAAAAATACCACTAATTGTTTGAATGATCCTTACAAATATGTGGGAGTCTTGATTGTGTTCCCTACATTGTTGTTGCTCCGCCCTACCTCTATCTGCACCCACTGCCTCACCTAATTATCGGTCACAGACTCACTAGCAACCAAGCAACCTTCTCCCACTCGAGCCTAAGCAAAGATAAGTGAAAAGCAAGAAAGTAGTGATGGATAGACCTTAGCAGCTAATAACTTTCAAGTTTCAACTACTCGACCAATCTCTATTCCCCTTGCAAGGAACACAACAAAAAAAAAGGTGGCTCCTCAAACCCATACAGTGGACATTTAACCAAATATCCTCACTGAGTCTAAACTATACATACTCCTTTTACAACTCGTGACTACAACATCACCTTGTTTCAATTGGGCCTACCGCCCTTATCCCATCTAGTTCGTTGAGGCCCAGTATTTCGAGAGAGGAGTTTGAGTATTACTCCACTGAAAGTGAGTGATTTTATGAGTTATGCGGTGAATCCAAAACGGAGTTGTTGGGCCTTGGCTTCGATAATGGACAACAAATATAGACTCCATACTCTAGAGTCCAAAATAAAGGGTGGTGGGTGGCTCCATGCAAGAAGAGTTAATACTTCATTAACCACCACCCACTTCCAAGCCACTTGAAGGTTACACATAGACGATACTTGGGATTCAAGAATGGTATCCAAGCTCCAACACATCCCCACCGCAAACAAATATTAATGACATTTTACAAAAACTATTAACCATCATAAATACATTCCAATTACGTGGTTTCACATTCCATGAGACAGTSTAATAAAAAGTTTAACAATATTTGGTGGGAGATATACCCCATGACGAGCATTTTTYCCATCAAATTCCAACCCTGGAAGGAAGGATTGCCGAAAAATGTTCACTGAAATATAATGCCATGGATGAATCATAATGTACAGATACATAATCCATCCACATTTATCATGTGAATAAGCTATGTTCAAACTGCTATATTTTTARGACTTCATGTTTAAGAYTTTCTAATGCAATAATATAATTTATAAAAAGATAGATTCAGAAAATTTATGTTTAAATAAAATAAATGTGAAGGCAACAATTTTTCAAAAAGTTTTATTGCTCTCACCATACTTCAGCGAGAACATCATTATTAAGTGCATTGTATTTTAGATACTTTACTCAAATCTTAAGGACATTGTATATTGTATTTTAAATACTTTGTTCTTTAAATGTAATGATATAATTTTTAAAAAGTTGATTTAAATATTTAATATTCAAAATTTTAAAAATAAAATATAATGCTTCAAAAAGTTAAGTTGTTCTGGGTTTATGTTTAATTACTTTTTCTAAATATAATATTAAAGATCAAGTTATTGAAGTTGAGTATCAAGTCATGTAATCATATAGAAAATTCATCGTATTATAAGCTTATGTTTAGGCACTTTTTCTAGACATAATGTTACAAGTTAAATAAGTTAAATTATTGTAGCTGAATACCATTCACGTAAAGAACTCATCACAGATAAATAAGTTATTGAAGTTGAGTATCAAGTCTCTAATCATATAGAAAATTCATCGCATTTTAAGCTTATGTTTAGGCACTTTTTCTAGACATAATGTTACAAGTTAAATAAGTTAAATTATTGTAGCTGAATACCATTCACGTGAAGAACTTATCACAGATAAATAAGTTATTGAAGTTGAGTATCAAGTCTAATCATATAGAAAATTCATCGCATTTTAAGCTTATGTTTAGGCACTTTTTCTAGACATAATGTTACAGGTTAAATAAGTTAAATTATTGTAGCTGAATACCATTCAATATAGAATGTCACAATGTTACAAGTTAAATTATTGTAGCTGAATACCATTCAATATAGAATGTCACGTAAAGAACTCATCACAGATAAATAAGGATAAAATATTAATCATGACATTAAAGAGTTTTTCTTTATAATCATGACATTAAAGAGTTTTTTTTTAAGGAAAAACAATGTTTTACATTTTGGAGACTTCATTGTTAAGGACATTATAATTCCCATCAAAATTCAAAAAGCTAAATCAAATTTACCTATTACAGAGTACTAAACTGCAAAGTCAACAATACATGTAGCAAAACCATCCAATGAAAAGGATGACAATAAGGAGCTAGCTCATATGTTCAATCAATAGGATTAGGGGTATCTGTGAAGTTACCTTTGTGGTAAAAATATTTCTTGTTGCCCGTTTCTGTAACAGTGGGCTTTAGTTCACATCTTCCATGTTCGGATTAAGACATCAAAATCATTTGAATTGAACGTCTTCAATTCCATCATGGCCTAGAACTCCTGAAAGAAAAAACAGCACCACTCAAATGGGAAGAGAACTCTCAAAGCCATGGTAAGTCGTTCAATAAAATATTTTCAATTTTATCAAAAGGATCATTTCCTTGTGTTTATTAAAACAAAATTTCTTTGTTTTGTATTTCGATTTTCCAAACAATGGGATTTGGCCTCCAACAAAAGCCAACTCCTTGTAATCATAAATATTACCTAACTCAACCATGTTTGCAATTCTTTCACTTTGACACATGCTCCATTTGTAGTTTTAGTTGTCACTCCTAACATTCTTACTAACTCGTGCCTCGCTTTATGGAGATAAAATATGAACCCAATTAACCAAAAGTTATATATGGGAGTTTATCCTGTGGCCATCTATTTAAGTGATGAAACAAATATATACTTTCTCCGAATGCAATCAGAAACTTCACAATAAATCTCAGAACTACTCAAGGTTGGAACAGTGCATTTAAATTACAGAACTTGTCAAAATTTTGTAATCAAGAATAAAGAGATTCAAGCACTTCAAAACATGGACAAGATAGAGAATAAGTAAATGTCCCAACATATATTTCTCAACAGAATTATAGACAGTCCGTTCAAAGTTAAAAATACACCATTCAATGCTAAGAATTCACATGGAAAGATCTTACTGATTAATCTGAGCCTCGAGTCTGATACAGCAAAACCAAAGCCATCTTTGCAAAGTCTCTCAGAGAAGCCAGAGTCAAGTCCTTGCTCAGAAATCAGACACCCCGGACCAGGCAGAAATAAGAAAACTTTTATTCACCTAGCCTAGATAAGCAGAGACAAGGTATCTATCCCTGAGGGTTAGCTCAATTGGTCTAGAGCCAAACATGAGTTTATCGTGTTTGTTGTCGGTCACGGGTTCAACTCTCTTGATTTCCCCAGAGCAAGGCCCCGTAATCAGTGCCGACGGTTTACCCTGCTTACCATCCATGGAACATGGGAAAGTATTCGGAGGGTTTTCCACAAGTACATTTCCTCCGGAGATAAAAACAAAACAGAGATAAGGTATCGATGTAGCAAGGGATACTGGAAAAGGTGTCCAGGACAGCTCAAAGCTCCCCCAAAATTTCCAGGGAACCACAAAAAGGGGACAAAGCCATTGTTTAAAAAACTGAAATTTCTCAAAATAAATACAAAAAATAGACAAAACTACCTACGAATTTTAAAAATTAACTTCGGAATGCCAAATCAGCACCCCTAGTATATACTTCAGGTCAACAACTCGTGAATACATCATATGTAGCTCATCAACAATCAGCTCACTAAGAACAAATATGTCATACAGTAGGATTTGAATCTGAGTGGGGAGGATAACAATTTTTCCTCACAACCACTCAAGCTACACCCAAGTGCTAATTGTGGAGTGAGGCAGATTTTAAAAATGTACAAAACAATTTAATTAACCCAACTTAGGGTTTATAACTTTATTATTGAGGCAGATTTTTAAAAATGTACAAAACAATTTAATTAACCCAACTTAGGGTTTATAACTTTATTATTGGAAATATTTGTAAACATGACAGTCGAGGTCACCACAATGCTGAAGAATTGGATTAGTCTTTACAGACCGCCAACAAACACTGATCACAGCCTCACAACTGCGAACAGAAAATGGATGCCACAAGATAGTAACCTGGCCCACCACAGATTGATTTGAACACTGGAAATAGGACACTCACATAGTTAACTTGGATTTTCACGCTGATTGCCTCAAAAGCATTGCAGAAATGGATGCAACAGGCAGCCACAGTTAAAAATAAATGATGGATGTTATGCATGCGCAGATTGCAACCCCCAAAAAGCTGTCGCTATTGAGATCAGCCTGATGAGATTAAGAAATACATCACAAATCAGTACAGAAAAGAGGGGTTTCACCCTGTAAACCAAATTGCAGAAACCACCAAACGAATTGCCATAAGAAAGAGCCACAGGTATAGCATCGATGGTTTCTACACAGCCTTTTACGCCTGGTAACAACAAACAATCTCATTAAGAAATATTGAATGGCAACTGCCTTAAAAAATGGGAATGAATGTTGCTGTGAATCACAGAAAAAAGAGGATCAGACACTCCTTCCTATTTTGAACTATATACCTTCCATAAACATGCTGGGAACAGATGTTCCAATGCCTATCAAGGGACAGCCAGACATCCAGCTGTTCCTCGACAGGCCAGAGTGTCCCTGGGACATTCCCGAATCAGGCTGGGGACTCGCCAGTGATGATGGGAACATTTTCAATGGGGCCTCTGACCAAAACAAGACGTCCCCTACCTGTCCCCAAGATCCCTAGGATGCAGGAACCATGGGTAGGGGTTACCATGTTACATGGTGTTTATCCTATATCGAACTTCTGCTAGC
This sequence comes from Picea engelmannii, assembly GCA_009831015.1. Classification (NCBI taxonomy): domain Eukaryota; kingdom Viridiplantae; phylum Streptophyta; class Pinopsida; order Pinales; family Pinaceae; genus Picea; species Picea engelmannii. The sequence goes on along the minus strand of ML820061.1, from coordinate 71,016 downwards.
CTAAGTCAGACCTGACTCCCAGCATTTATACATTCACAATGTCGCATGGTTATATTTCAAAAAAAACCCAGATCTGAGAAAAGTTATCAACTTCACATAGGGAGCAGATGTAACAGCTTCACATGTTACATGGAGGTCTTCCCGTGAATTTCTTTGATCATGTCCTATTTGGTCTCTCAATAAGAAACAAGAACTGGAACTGCTGCCAAACTTTATCAATCTTATCAGTAGTGCAAACTTTTGGAGGTGCTTGGAAGGAGCCACATGAGTCTATTCAACTTCACACACTAAAGAATCTGGAATCTGACCCATGAGCAGTAACCTGCAAAAATCACACATAGTAAGTGACAAGATAACATCCAATATATCCAACATATACTATTCAAATTCATAGTGTTCCATGGTTTACCTCTTTGCTCCTTTTTGCGAAAAACTGTATAAAAACCAACTGCATTAGTAATACTAGCCTTACTGATGTGACAGTTTTTAGGGAAGGGAAAAAATATCTAATCTGGCAGCAAACTAAGGCTTATAACTGCATGTACAAGAGGCCAAGCAGGCGCATAATCAGACAGTAGACTTGGTCTCAGAGTGAAGGATTCAAATCTAACCCACATGAATCCTAAAAATATGCATGCAAACAATATAACTAAGAATGCCGCACCATAAAATGAAAAGATACAAAATAAATAAACCATAGAGCATGAGAGAGCATCGAGAATGTAGCATAATCTCTCAACAAGAGAGAAATGTCGAGGTTTCTCTAAATAAGGGGCCAGAGTCTTTTTCCCAATAGGAAATAGTAATACTAATGCACCTAAACCTCTCACGCCATAAACAAAATCCTACCAAAGAGTTTGGTGATAGAATGAGTTCAGAGAAGAAGGGGAAATAATAGCAGCAAACGTTCATCACCTCATGACAGCAATACCAACTCTATTAAAGACCCAAACAGCATCCAAAATACATATAAGAATAGATTCAATCTGTAAATCAACAAAAAACCCCATTAGCAAAACAAAAACCCACATCACCGCCAGGTAAAAACTGCCATGGAACTGTCAGGGAAACGACCTAACCCCAAAACATAAAAGAATGAAAGGCAGCTACAAGATGAAAAGGTATGAACACAACAGCTTCAGAAATGCTGCAACTAAAACCAGTGAAACTTAAATCCTAAACGCATGTTTGTCACCAGCGGTACAGAGAGTCTCTCACAACAGTGCATATACCCCCAAAAAGTTTAGTTGCACGTATGAAACAACAATTCACATAGAAGCAAACTACGACTGAGTTGATTCACAGCAGCCCAACTACAAAGAAACATCTGCTGCAATCAATTCACATATAGATGCAAAGGAGGGAGTTGGCTGCAGAAAAATCTCATAGCCAATCAAATATAAGGGCCACAAATCTTCAGAGCAAAGTAAGCAGAGAAGAGAACAGGCCAACAGAGGTGCTACGGTATGATGCAAGGAGAGGGGCTGCAGCTTGAACAAACCAGTTTCAGCATTCAGATGGTGGCATAAACTGTGCATAGCAATCTCTAAGCTGGCTTCACACTTAAAGCACGGCTTCAAGCTTTAATGCTGCAGTTGGTTATAGTGATGTATATCAGACTGACAAGCAAACATCTGCCATAACAGACATGTAAGATAGGAGCAGATGGAAGGCAGCGGCTGGAACCGCTTGGGCTATAGAAGGTAGTGGCTGGAATGGCTAGGGTAAAACCCTAGCTGAAAGGTGAAAAACCTACTGCCAAGGGTTAAAAATTAAGATGAGAAAGAGAAGGGCCATAAATACCCTCACCCATCACTGCCTCTCAGAACGAATCACAGCCATCAATCTTATGAGAAGATTGACGGTTGTGAGCAAACATCCCTACCATCAAATAAAAGATTGATCACAGCCATTGATCTACAAAGAGGTCGAGCATTGTGATCTCACCCACACACAAATGGTACCATAGATCAGAAGGGTTGAACAATGGACATTTAAGTTGCTATAAAATATTGCCTTGCAAAATATATTCTCCTTTCCCTTGTTAAGCTGATTTCATGGACCAAATGATAAATCTAAAATAAAAAGTTGTATTTATATCCATCCCAATCATTAATGGCTTATGGTGTTCAACATCAAAACACAAAGCACCCTCAATTCAGGCCTGAAGATACCCAATGGCTAATCATTTATCAAACTTCCCGGCCCATGGTCCTATCAAAACCAAATCAATCATATGATCAAGCAGCCAAATGCATTACTTGCAAGTTGCATGTATCAAACTAATAAGTGGGAAAAAGTACCAAATAAATATGCAAAGGATCAATCAAACCTGCAAGATGATCTAATAAACAGTAAACCATAAAAGTCAGGTGTTCGCATACAGTAAAGTATATCCATAAAGAAACAAGCATAACAGCAATCAAACAGGTAATAACTAGCAGGTCGGAAGAAATTAATAATCTATTGAGCATAAAATGGTAGGGTATCTCAACAAACACTCGATCTACCCATATCGTTCAGATTCTATCTACCAACCCACAACCATTCCTTGACAAAATGATGGAGAAAAAAATTCATATTCGAGAATGCCAGAAAAGATTGGTATTAAGCAAATGCTGCACATAAAGGATATTACTAGAACTAAGGTCTATACCATATAAAGCAAACATGACTTGGAAATTCTGAAATAAGTCAATATAGCAGTATAGAAACTTCAACCATGCTTGCAATATAAAACAAATATTACAAGAAGCAGAAAGACATGCACCAGCACTTATTTTTTTACCTGTTTACTTTCTGAAAAATCTGGATTGCTTTCACAGAAAATTCGTTGGACATATGACACATCAATCAGAATTAATAACCTGTTAATCAACAATCAAGAAAAACAAGATCACTCTGAAAAGTGTACAGCAATATACTGCCTGTACAGAATTTCTACAATGATTCGCCCAGTAACAAGAATTGAGCAGCAACTGGCAAAATTGCTAGTATATAGACAGACCATGGTAAAGAAGTTACTATCACAATACATGATCCAGGATCACAATTATATGGTGATCTGTTTTCATAAAAGGTTCGATATCCAAAAGACAACAAAAATGGAGGGTGTAGGCAAGTTGTGAAGGCATTCTCTTTTCAATTTCGAATACCCCTCCTCGGCTTCCTACTGAATGGCCTGCAGGCTTCAATGCTCAGGTCTACAGCTGCAGTTAGTGCCATGAAAATTGCAGCATCCTCTACACAAGTTATATGCCTCGAAGCCAGTTGCACCATAGGCTTGCTGCTCTTTCCTTCGCCCTGTACATGACAGTTCATTACAAAGCCTCCTAAAAGTTGCAGACCAAAATTGAATGCAAAATCTCCACTGCTACGAGGACTTGGAAGTGGAGATTCTGAAAATGTCACTTTTGATGTGTCAATCAGAAACTCTCCACCTTTCTGAGCATTAATAAGGGTCTCTGAAACAACAATTCCACCACTCATTCCTGCTAGACCACCACCTTCTGCAGCAAGCTGAAACCTACATCCAACAGAATCCTTCCCACTTCGCTCTCTCCATGCTTCCAGCCTGCCCCATGTTTGCCAGGTGTCAACACCAGAAGAATCTGGCCGCAAAATCAACCATGCTCCAGGATTGGATCGAGAAACATGATCAGAACCTGTAGAAGGCACAAAGGGGGTTACCATAGAAGCAGCAGCAACAGCAGATCCAGAAAGGTCATGGATCATAACCAACCATCCTTTCCGTTCCCTTCTTTCGCTATCCTTATCACCATTTTGAGAACCAGCCCAAGAACTGGCAATGCTATCAAATTGAGAGACACTGGGAGAGAGGAGACAACCATAAGACTATGATAGCAACCAGAATTGAAAAGTTAAGTTGAGAAGATCTGGATTTCAATTTTGGATATGAGCAAATGCTACAAACGGTGTATGTTTCTATTCATTCTTTCAAGCAATTAGACCATTGTTTGTCATGGCAAAAATCAATACTAAACAAGCTGATCCTTAGTTAGCTATGATAAGATCTCCATTTCTTTTTTGGAAAGATACAACTGCCACAAATGGCGTAAGTTTCTAATCATTCTTTCACGCAAATATTAGCAAAAGGCTATGCTAAACAGTCCACTGGGCTGTGGTCAAATGGTTAAAACCCCAGTGGGCATAGAAACCTGGATTATAAGTTGGCCGAGTTTGACAGGAATCATATGCAACATTCATTAAAGAAAAACACTGTACTAAACAAGCTTAATTCTTAGATTGACTGATTACTAACCGTGATCCTCGGCTGAATTTACAGCTGAAAATTGGCTGCCTCACACTGCCTTGCTGTTGCACAATCTGGGGGTTCAATACAGTTTCATCATCAAATTGAAAGATGTATCGAGGATCAGGCTCAATCATGACTCTTACATGGAGCTCCACCTCAGAACTTCCACCCTGCACCTTGCTTTTGCCAATGCTAGTCCATCCATTATGAAGCTGCACTGTCCTTACCTCTCTCCATTCTGGTCCCACTAGCAATCTGAAGGTCCCAATCTGCTTACTACGGCTACTACCACAACAAGATTCCCATCTTCCTGTAAAGATCACTATTTCCAAATAAGCTTCGGAGGACTGGAAACAGGTGGAAGTTGACATCTTGCGCACATCAGCTTCTTCCAAATAGAAGCTTGCTGCAATGCTGTGAAGATCAGGGCCACTAGCAGAGGGTGTAACCAAGGGAACTGAAGCTGTCTGTGCTGGAAATCCACTGAGCCGAATTTCACAGAAACAGGGAGAGGACAAAATGTGAACACTGCTCACAGTTTTTGAGGCAACCGGTATTTTTAATCCAAGAGCTCCCACTGATACTCTTACAAAAGCTCTGGGATCCATCAAGTCTGAAAAGCTTTCTTTAGAGAAAAAAGTCTTAATTTCTCATCCTATATACTTTAACAGACTTCAAACTACCCTTCATTCAACCCTGGGATCGTTTCACGAAAAGGGAATAATGTCAACCTCATCCACTCACTGTTGTATTTCTTATCCAGAGTGGAGAAATTGCACTAGTTCTTGATCCTAAACCTTATACACGCGCTTTGTCCAAAACCAGACAAATATCATCACGTGTACTTTGTAAGCATCCATGAACAATCGATTAAACATCGAAAGACAGACAAAGTTTTCGCATATAAAAGCCTACAAGAGACTTAATTCACGCCATGGCCTTAAAACTACTAAAAGACTTAAATATTTCCACCCATGGCAATAATACTTTCAAATTAAGGCTTCAACATGTGCTTAATATGCACTCCTTTTATAGACACTAGCTAAACATGAAACCCTCAACAGCTGGACGAAATGATGACGGTATCAGGCGACGGAATTGAGTCATATGCACTAGCTTAAGGAAAAGGCTTCGAACCATGAATTCAAAACCTCCAGTCCACCATCCACACAAAACCTCTAATGAGCAGTCCTGATTTACCCGGCTCCTAAAGAAAACGCATTCGAGCCATTGCTAAAAAAGCTTCACATCTGACAAGACCTTCCAAAAGCACTTAAAAGGCAACATAGGGAAACCGAAATTGAAGAAAAATGCTGCAGACCTGATTAATATCCCTCCACTTTGCAAGCAACGAAGTAGTTAAAGCCGAAATGACGTCATCAAAAATACTAAACAGGGTACGACCGTTGAACAACAGCAGCTTTAAAACCTTCAATTCACGGTCCGTATGACTTTAAAGCGGCAGTCGAATTGAAGCCACAACTCGACGAAAATCGCTATAAAACCCCGCCTCAAATCTTCAACAATGATGAACCTCGAAAGCAATGATCAAACCCAGGCCAAAGATAAAAGCAAAATACACCAAACCGCGCCTGTAAAATCCTCAAAAGCTTCGAGAAAACAGATATTTAAAGCCGCAATTAAGCCAAACACACAACGA